>OW388300.1:50855050-51007550 GCA_936450465.1 Gibbula magus | reverse complement strand
TGTGCAGAATGATCACTTAGTGCCACTTATAGCCTATTATAATGGATAAATTAGTGCTTATGTTCAATAGGTCTTCTGTTACCAGAAAAAATCTAACCTAGCTTGTTGGCGAGGGTTTCTTTTCCACCATGTATATTTTCTTATATCAATTTTTACCTGCTTCGATGCATCTAATAGGGTATTTTTTTTCTAGCTGATCTAATACTATTTGGCGAGACTTAGGGTTGTTAATATTCTCATAGTTGTGTAGGTCTATCGAAGGATAAAGAACAAGATTCCAATCTCCACAAATTGTCATTGATTCGTTCCCTATTTCATCAATCTTATTGAATACGTTTATATAAAAAGAGGGAGTAGCTAAATTAGGACCATATAGGTAATTAAGAGTAAATTTAATGCATTCAACAGTTATATCTAAAATAATGTAGTTACGATTTTCATCTTTAGAAATTTTGTGTATTTCATATTCAGAAGTGCTGTTTATAGAATGGCTGCTTCCCTTGAATTTGCGTAAATAAAGTTGTTATCTATATATTCGTAATTTCATCAATTTAAGAGATTAATTACAGTATTAGTGTTTAAATCCTTTTCTAAGTAACACACACTGGGCTCATCTAGACCTTTCTCCGGGAACAATTATAATGTATAGTACCTGAAAGATGAGAACGCTGAGTAACTTCTGAAGAAAAAACATTAGTTCCCTAAAACCTGATGATAGTCGCATTCACAACTTTTACATATGGGATTGGAAGAAGTGACAAAATACTAAATCAATCAATGATTACCAAATTATATTTGCCTGTAACCTATGCATCTGCTGTCATAGGTGGATTCAGTAATCTGGTTTCATCTTCGGACCCATTCGTCATCTATTTGACGTAGATCTGATCATAGGCACGTTTCGGGTGTTGTATTTCAACAAACATTTCCTGGGGGATTCAATATGCATTTGAGTGTAATGACTTACTCCATCTTCTTCAGGCTGAGGTTTATTCATTGTAGATAACATGTGATTGGAAGCTCCCTAGTGAACGGGGTCTGTACTTTCCTCTTCAGAGTTGATACTATACTGTCTTCTTGAATTAGCAGATTTATCAAACGACTGGTCAATATCCTAGCATAACATGTCTGACTACATGCAGTTCCATAAAAGGACACTGCAAGGTAGAAGTATATGAGGTACGAATAATTTAGCACTTAGGGCAGACACTTGGTGCATGGACTATATTAGCACTCAATCGATTCATTTATTGTTATATCTAAACAGCTTTAAACCGTTGTACATGTTCACTATATATATCTGGGAAAAGTCAAAACTTGAATTGCATTTAATTCCCTCATTACTTTGGAAAGAACTGGATGTTATAACACAATTTACAGGGGAAAGTGTTAAATCAGTCATGGCTGATTCACAGTACTTCATGTTCCGGAATGTAATCTATGGACTCATACGGTTTAAAGATTCACTTTCAATTGGTTAAATCAAACATGCTGAAATAGTATTGCGTTCATAATATCCTACTCTCTTTTATTTCCTTAAAACAATAGAAGATATTATTTATTATTTATTTTAGTCTTGTTTAATACATTGCATTTATGCAGCAGGAATTATATATTGAAATATGGATCTCTACCTTACTCAATGAGATATACTTGGTACTCGACAGTAGCCTAATGTTAAACATAATTGAAAGTGTGCGTACTGAAGGGCCAACACATTTTCTGACAAAAAACAAGACTATAGATATTTGAGTTTACACCCATATCACAAAACAATCATTTATGCACCTTATGAATAACAAATTCCAGCAATAAAATAAGCAATCAAATATAAATATCAAATCAAATATCACATTTGATATTTAACGATTAGATGCCATCACACATGCAGACCAAGTCTCTCAATCAGGTCATAATATGAACAAGAGAGAGTTACTTAAGAATTATTTATTGAGCACATTTACATTTGAAGAGAAGCAGGTCTTTCTGAGTGCAGTTTCTTGATCATTTTGATTCTGGATTTTGGATTCTGAAAAAGAAGAAAAATAGATTGCTGAGGTTGAAGGTACATGTTGACGTACAGTTTGACGTAGAGATTAATATTAATTCTACCATAACATTTTAAAATCCTTGTTGTTGATTGGATTATTTATCGTTCGAACACAATTGTTATGATAGGCGATTTACTGTGTTGGAATACATTGTGACGTAAAATTCTACAGTAGGCTGATGTTTTCGGCTCCAATTGATAGAAAGTGGTATCGAATCTACGTTAGACCTTCCTCGGTTACCCATTGTTTTATATATGCTCCGTTACTCTCTACTATATCACCCATTGGAAACTTTATCAGGAGAATCTGTACTCAAATTACCCGCCCTTGACTAGCGTGAACCAATCAAACTGCTACGCAGCTTGTACCTGCGAACCAATGACAATTCATATCACTTCGTTGCAAAGCACGCGAGGTCATTTTGTTAGCCATCCGTCACCGGTTATCTCCCTTGACCATTTCCGTCTTATCCTATTGAGCATTTTCTTTGTTTACTGACTTCGTCACGGCGGCCAAGGGCGGGTAATTTTAGTACAGATTTCTCTGATTCCCATGGGTGATGTAGTGGAGAGAAACGGAGCATATATAAAACAATGGGTAACCGAGGATGGCGTTAGACTCACACAAAATTAAAGTTAAACACAAAGAGGTTTATCTTTTAATTATAATATATTATAATAATAGTATAATTATTAATGTATATACCGCACATATCCACAGCGAATGCATGCTCAAGGCGCTCACTGTACAATTCCCCTGATCTATTCTGCTGCAGTAGCGCTCGGGGGTCACCTCCTTACTTTACTTCATGGACTCATTTAACGCAGGGTGAACAGAGGCACACTTCGAACTAAGTCACTTACCCAGGGTTACATCATAAGTCTTTCAACTCAGACAGTGTGGGGCAGAGAATCACCCGTCAAACTCTCAGTTTATTCAGCAATGAGGACACGTCTATTGTTGGCCAAAAGAATCTTGAAAAGCGATTTTTAGCACCCCAAGTGTAGGTGAACAGACAAAACGATTGAGGTACCATATTCTGATGTGTGAAATTGCTAGGTTGTTAGGTCACGGTTTCGTCTCCATTAACATTTATATACTTGGGAAATTGCTCATGAATAAGACAGGGCGAGTGGAATGTACTGCTAGCGGCGGGAAGATGGTCAACAGCTGCTGCTATAGACTGTGTAAAAGTCGATTTCCTGTGTTTTCCTATACTTTTTGTTATTGCATGGGTTTCAGCAACAACTGAGCTAGTTAATATTAATTATAAAATATCAAATAATTTATTCATTTATGTGCTGAATCCGTTTAAAGTCGCTTTCAACTATATTTATTCTTTTGGTATTTTAAAAAAATTGTTTCCCCTCTGATTGAGTTTCCTAACCATTGGTTTGTATCCTCTATAAATGTATCACATTTGTTATTTCCTATCATTCCCCCTGATGAAGGAGTGAGTATATACCCTGAAACGTAAGGTAATTTCACATTAAAGAAGTTGTTATCCAGAAAATATCCCTGTTCTTATGTATGCCACTTCCAAATGCCCTTCAAAGACTTGTTTTTCTCCTTTAAATATGTGGGGAGGTTTCTTGTGCACGTGTTTGCACTGTTTTTTCTACGTTCGTTTACCATGCAATATCGTTTTATAAAAATTATTTATAGAAGTTGTGGGAAATGCGGCATTCTCAGTACATTTCTCCCGCTTTTGATTCCTCTTTGAATAAGTTCAATCTAATACAATAAAGTACAAACTCTTGACATGCGAAGTCACAACCAAAGTTACGAATGCCGTTAGGGAACAGGATTAGGCATTCATTCTCACACTGCTGTTGGGTAGCGTTTCTGTCAAGTTTCTCGGAAACAGCGTCCACCAAATTGTGTATCTCTGTAATTTGAAATCAAATTAAAGACTTGAGTTTTTGCAGATAAACAATATAAATATTAAAATAGTATCGAACTAACAAAATGATCAGAGAAGACATTGATAACATTTATCATTTCATTGGTTGGCATTTCCCTTCGTTATGTCATTGTGTCCTTTATACAACTACTACTTGGTTTGGGTATAACAACACCTGACTTTCTTAATATCAACATTGTAAAGAGAAATCATTGCCCTATCATTGTTGGTTTGGAGTCACATAGTATTTAGTAAGGGTCATCTGTATTTGAACATTTCTTTAGTGAAAGGACGTGTAACTAACTCCTTCTCTGTGGTGCGGAGTTACCTCCTGTTGCTGCCTCTAATATCTGGATCTGTGGCATGTTGTGGAACCTAACGTAAGCTTGTGTAAGTTTCTAAGTCTTTCGAGAAGTAGTTTTATTATAAACGGGATTTGAGGACACTTATCTATTTGAGTCTAACTTGGATAATCCATTCATAAAATGAACGGCATTTAGGAATTATGCATAACTGCTTAAATCTGATAAAAAGAACATTTCAAATTTATCGTCGAATACCATGTATATATAAT
Source organism: Gibbula magus (assembly GCA_936450465.1). Classification (NCBI taxonomy): domain Eukaryota; kingdom Metazoa; phylum Mollusca; class Gastropoda; order Trochida; family Trochidae; genus Gibbula; species Gibbula magus. The sequence goes on along the minus strand of OW388300.1, from coordinate 51,003,022 downwards.
CTCTAAAGTAGAAAGGCCCATTTACATGCTTGGCTGCTGCACTCGTGAATATATAAATGTCTACTTCACTGCTGAGATATAGACATGGTATTCGACGTAAAATGTCAAATGTCCTCTATGTACTATACTATGAACTCACTATTTCCGAAACGCATTCTCTTCTCCGAGAGCACAACAGCAAAAAGACAACAGACAATGATGGAGACCTTCATGTTGTACTGAAACAAATCATGTTATTTTAAGAACAGTGGCAATGTGTTTGTCTTCACAATCCCCTTAGGTTGACCGTTCACCACATGGTATTCAAATGATATGTATAAGCTGTCTATCTCTTCTTTCCCGGGTCAATAATGTTTTGAAATTTCAAACCTACTTTTGTCGACTTCCATACAACCTTTGTGTTTTTGATTATTTACTTTTAATCAAGACATTTCATAAAATATTTTTAAAGTATTCATTGCTATCTGTAGACTCTTTTCCGACCCATTGAGAAATAATTCTGTATCGTCAGCATATTTATGTTCGGTATCATTTAAAACGATACCTTTGATATCTTTGTTTTGCCTAATCATTATCACTAATATGTCTGATTTTAATTAAAAAAAGTATGGAGATAGCGAGTCGCCCTGTCTACATCCCATTTCGTTATCAAACAATGTGGAAAGATGACCATTTTGTGAAACGCAAGATTGATTATAATTAATTAATATTGGATCCATTTTATCATGTTTGTTCCAAACTGCAATGTTTATTAAGACATTTATTATAAAACTTTTCAAAGTCAATTAATGCAAGAAGCCCGCGTTGTTTTCATAATTTAGTTTTAAATATGATATCATATAACAAACGAATATTAGCACTTATACATCTACCGGATATGAATCCTATGTATAAGGAGGGATGGTAGAACTGATTTTAATATTTTATACAATTTTATATTATATAGAGTGCGATAGGTCTCCAATTGTTCAACATTGTCTTATCTTTTCCCGGCTTGGGTATACAACTATAATACAAATAATTATTCCTTGATTAATTGTTGAACTTAATGCATCATTATTCAATGATTCTAGAAAAAATCTGTATACCCATTCTTTCTAGAAAAAAACTTTAAAATTCTACACTAAAACCGGTAAAGGGTAAAGCACACAGCTGAAAGGCCCAATGGGCTTAGGGCCTTTTTGGACTTCCTCACCATAACCAATGACTCCACAGAGCTGAACTTTTATGTACAGACTCCTTGGCCAATGGGGATTCTAAATTGTAGAGAAAACATAAATCTAGGCGCTTAATTATATACATCATGAGGAAATACAAATAAAGGCGTTGAATTAGGCTTTTAGTTATAGTTTAATTAAAAGTATATAACAAGTATAGATATGAAGTATTAGACTTCTGGCAAAATAATCAAGTAAGAAAAACCCATAACATGGCACATTCGATATTATCAATAATCTTGTTTATATATATTAAATTAAAAATATATATCAATATAATATGTAAATATATATATATAAATATGCTTTTTAATTCCAACCTTTTAGTGTATATACTCGTATCTGTACATCGTTAAAATATATGTTTTCTCTGTATTGTCATGTTGCTCTTTGAGCATGCACCAGTGAATGGAAAATAGCGCCAAACATATCCCTGTTAGTATTTAAGTATTTATTAGGTTTTTAACTCAATGGTCCATCATCAGGTCCACAGGGGTCACACCTTCAAAACATATTTTGTGTCTCCTTCTCCAGAACCAAATACCCTAGAAAGTTGCGATAGTATGCACTATAGTGCTCAGTGAGTGAGTTGTTTCATAACGCTTTGTGGTTTTTTTAACATCAAATGGGATCACAGGCGTCACATCCTTCAAAATTTATTTTCATCTTCTTCTCCAGTTCCAAAAGGCCAAGAGAGCTGAAAAGTTGTGTGCAGACACCTTGGCCAATGTGGATTCTAAGTTTAAGATTTCGTGACCCCATGACCCAAAATGGGGTCACAGGGGTCACATCCTTAAAAACCTATTTTCATCTTCTCCAGTTCCGAAAGGTCTAGAGAGCTGAAAGTTGTGTGCAGACTCCTTGGCCAAAAGGGATTCTAAATTGTTGATCTCGTGACCCCGTGACCCCAAATGGGGTCACAGGGGTCACATCCTTAAAAACCTATTTTCATCTTCTTCTCCAGTTCCAAAAGGTCTAGAGACCTGAAAAGTTGTGTACAGACTCCTTTGTCAATGGGGATTCTTAATTATAGATTTGGTGACCCTGGCCTGGGACCCAAAAATAAAGGCCTCTCAGGCCATGACCTAATAAACTATTTTCATCTTCTCCAGAACAGAAGGCTACAATATTGTGTGCAGACTATTTAGCTAATGGGGATTCTAAATTGTAGATTTGGAGACCCCGGGGCCCAAAATAAAGGCCTCACAGGCCATGACCCTAAAAAAATATTTTCTTCCTGTCCTCCCAAACAAAGAGACCTAGAAGGCTGTAATATTGTGTGCATACTCTTTAGCCAATGCGGATTCTAAATTGTAGATATGGTGACCCTGTGGTGCCCAAAATAAAGGCCTCACAGGCCATGACCCTAAAAATCTATTTTAGTCTTCATCATTTAACGATGTAAACCCTGATTAGCTACAGAGCCCATGGCTCTATTTTCATAAAATTCAATTTGTTCTCGCAATATCTCTCTTCCCTCTGTAATAATATCACCATTATCGTTTTGTATTTTGGTAATAAGTTTACTTGTATAGTTTCGATTTTCCAAATGACGAAATAAACTGGTTGGTTGTTCACCTTCTTCATACATAGATACGATATTATTGACACCGTACTCAGTTCAAGCATTTTGCATGTAAATGAATTCATTCAAATGGTCATGGAAATGTTTGCGCGATTCTTTCAACAATCAACAATTGGCCCCTGGTTTCTTGTTCATGGAGATATTTTCAATCAGTTCATAAGCATCTATCTGCATACAGGCGTAGGAACGGTTAAAAAAAATGCGCATATTTTTTTTATCAGTTATGGTTCGAGGTTAGCATTTATTTGAAAGGTCAAACAACATAACCATATTTGGGTTGACATGTGCTTATTTGTCTACTGGTTCGAGATTTCTTGGAAAAGGGCGATGAACGACCGTTTGTAATGCCGCATACATGTTCTAAGTATTTACGATTTTATAGGTGGAAATAAAGACAAACTTTACATAGCTATAGAATTATAACCAAAGGTTGCATTCTCATAATTGTAATATGATTGTGAAGCCAGACATCTTGTCTTCAGTTCCGTATATAAATTGAATTTTTTTCGTTTCGTATTTATGATATTATAAGGCCCGAATTAAAGACAATCTTTCGAAAATAATAGAATAAAAACGAAAAATAGAGCCATGGGCTCTGTAGCTCATCGGGGTTTGATGATGAAGACAGAAATATATTGTCTCAATACAATGCACAATCCCTAGCCCTGACAAATTTCAGCAAGGTCAACACACAGGAGACACTATGCTGATCCCTTGGCTCTGGTTACAGCCAAATTATGTAATAGCCTATGCCTTGCACTTAACACTGGCAGCACTGATCTAACTGTATAAGGCTTATAAGGTATAAGGCAATGTGATGAATCTCATGGTACATAGTACAATTTAGAATCACCTTGGCTAATAATCTTTGCACAATTTTAACGATTCTAAGCCTTTTCATCTAAACATCTAAACATTCTGAACGCAATATTCCTTCTAGTTTGTTCTGGAGAAGAAGATGAAAATATAATTTTATGTTTTGACCTGTGATGGCCTTTTTTAAAAAGTAATATTCACAATATTCAGTTCATAGATTACTCAACAGTTCTCATATCACATTGATTACATCGATTTGACAAACATGTCCATAATGGAGACTAGATCTTCGACATATACTTCACATTCCTGCTGAATAAGATTATCTCCTTTCAGGCCTGATGAGCTAAAATTTAAAAGCAAAACAATTCAAGTGATATACAGAATTACAATTTTGTTACAATCCAGAAATACCTTATTCGTTGAAACCATACTGAGATACTCAGATTCTTCCGACAGGATTTGTGTCATCTGGTCTAGCAATGAACTAGGCTTGTTTATACTTCAAGAGAAAACATAAAGCTAGGCGTTTAATTATATGCATCATGAGGAAATACAAATATAGGCGTTGAATTACGCTTTAGTTATAGTTTGATGAAAAGTATATAACAAGTATAGATATGAAGTATTAGACTTCTGGCAAAATAATCAAGTAAGAAAAACCCATAACATGGCACATTCGATATTATCAATAATCTTGTTTATATATATTAAATTAAAAATATATATTAATATAATATGTAAATATATATATATAAATATGCTTTTTAATTCCAACCTTTTAGTGTATATACTCGTATCTGTACATCGTTAAAATATATGTTTTCTCTGTATTGTCATGTTGCTCTTTGAGCATGCACCAGTGAATGGAAAATAGCGCCAAACATATCCCTGTTAGTATTTAAGTATTTATTAGGTTTTTAACTCCATGGTCCATCATCAGGTCCACAGGGGTCACACCTTCAAAACATATTTTTTTGTCTCCTTCTCCAGAACCAATGCAAATACCCTAGAAAGTTGCGATAGTATGCACTATAGTGCTCAGTGAGTGACTTGTTTCATAACGCTTTGTGTTTTTTTTAACATCAAATGGGATCACAGGGGTCACATCCTTCAAAATTTATTTTCATCTTCTTCTCCAGTTCCAAAAGGTCTAGAGACCTGAAAAGTTGTGTACAGACTCCTTTGTCAATGGGGATTCTAAGTTGAAGATTTCGTGACCCCATGACCCAAAATGGGGTCACAGGGGTCACATCCTTAAAAACCTATTTTCATCTTCTCCAGTTCCGAAAGGTCTAGAGAGCTGAAAGTTGTGTGCAGACTCCTTGGCCAAAAGGGATTCTAAATTGTTGATCTCGTGACCCCGTGACCCCAAATGGGGTCACAGGGGTCACATCCTTAAAAACCTATTTTCATCTTCTTCTCCAGTTCCAAAAGGTCTAGAGACCTGAAAAGTTGTGTACAGACTCCTTTGTCAATGGGGATTCTTAATTGTAGATTTGGTAACCCTGGCCTGGGACCCAAAAATAAAGGCCTCTCAGGCCATGACCTCACAAACTATTTTCATCTTCTCCAGTACAGAAGGCTGTAATATTGTGTGCAGACTATTTAGCTAATGGGGATTCTAAATTGTAGATTTGGAGACCCCGGGGCCCCAAATAAAGGCCTCACAGGCAATGACCCTAAAAATATATTTTCTTCCTGTCCTCCCAAACAAAGAGACCTAGAAGGCTGTAATATTGTGTGCATACTCTTTAGCCAATGCGGATTCTAAATTGTAGATATGGTGACTCTGTGGTGCCCAAAATAAAGGCCTCACAGGCCATGACCCTAAAAATCTATTTTAGTCTTCATCATTTAACGATGTAAACCCTGATGAGCTACAGAGCCCATGGCTCTATTTTCATAAAATTCAATTTGTTCTTGCAATATCTCACTTCCCTCTGTTATAATATCACCATTATCGTTTTGTATTTTGGTAATAAGTTTACTTGTATAGTTTCGATTTTCCAAATGACGATATAAACTGGTTGGTTGTTCACCTTCTTCATACATAGATACGATATTATTGACACTGTACTCAGTTCAAGCATTTTGCATGTAAATGCATTCATTCAAATGGTCATTAAAATGTTTGCGCGATTCTTTCAACAATCAACAATTGGCCCCTGGTTTCTTGTTCATGGAGATATATATTTTCAATCAGTTCATAAGCATCTATCTGCATACAGGCGTAGGAACGGTTAAAAAAATGCGCATATTTTTTTTATCAGTTATGGTTCGAGGTTAGCATTTATTTGAAAGGTCAAACAACATAACCATATTTGGGTTGACATGTGCTTATTTGTCTACTGGTTCGAGATTTCTTGGAAAAGGGCGACGAACGACCGTTTGTAATGCCGCATACATGTTCTAAGTATTTACGATTTTATAGGTGGAAATAAAGACAAACTTTACATAGCTATAGAATTATAACCAAAGGTTGCATTCTCATAATTGTAATATGATTGTGAAGCCAGACATCTTGTCTTCAGTTCCGTATATAAATTGAATTTTTTCGTTTCGTATTTATGATATTATAAGGCCCGAATTAAAGACAATCTTTCGAAAATAATAGAATAAAAACGAAAAATAGAGCCATGGGCTCTGTAGCTCATCGGGGTTTGATGATGAAGACAGAAATATATTGTCTCAATACAATGCACAATCCCTAGCCCTGACAAATCTCAGCAAGGTCAACACACAGGAGACAATATGCTGATCCCTTGGCTCTGGTTACAGCCAAATTATGTAATAGCCTATGCCTTGCACTTAACACTGGCAGCACTGATCTAACTGTATAAGGCTTATAAGGTATAAGGCAATGTGATGAATCTCATGGTACATAGTACAATTTAGAATCACCTTGGCTAATAATCTTTGCACAATTTTAACGATTCTAAGCCTTTTCATCTAAACATCTAAACATTCTGAACGCAATATTCCTTCTAGTTTGTTCTGGAGAAGAAGATGAAAATATAATTTTATGTTTTGACCTGTGATGGCCTTTTTTAAAAAGTAATATTCACAATATTCAGTTCATAGATTACTCAACAGTTCTCATATCACATTGATTACATCGATTTGACAAACATGTCCATAATGGAGACTTGATCTTCGACATATACTTCACATTCCTGCTGAATAAGATTACCTCCTTTCAGGCCTGATGAGCTAAAATTTAAAGGCAAAACAATTCAAGTGATATACAGAATTACAATTTTGTTACAATCCAGAAATACCTTATTCGTTGAAACCATACTGAGATACTCAGATTCTTCCGACAGGATTTGTGTCATCTGGTCTAGCAATGAACTAGGCTTGTTTATACTTCAAGAGAAAACATAAAGCTAGGCGTTTAATTATATGCATCATGAGGAAATACAAATATAGGCGTTGAATTACGCTTTAGTTATAGTTTGATGAAAAGTATATAACAAGTATAGATATGAAGTATTAGACTTCTGGCAAAATAATCAAGTAAGAAAAACCCATAACATGGCACATTCGATATTATCAATAATCTTGTTTATATATATTAAATTAAAAATATATATTAATATAATATGTAAATATATATATATAAATATGCTTTTTAATTCCAACCTTTTAGTGTATATACTCGTATCTGTACATCGTTAAAATATATGTTTTCTCTGTATTGTCATGTTGCTCTTTGAGCATGCACCAGTGAATGGAAAATAGCGCCAAACATATCCCTGTTAGTATTTAAGTATTTATTAGGTTTTTAACTCCACGGTCCATCATCAGGTCCACAGGGGTCACACCTTCAAAACATATTTTTTTGTCTCCTTCTCCAGAACCAATGCAAATACCCTAGAAAGTTGCGATAGTATGCACTATAGTGCTCAGTGAGTGAGTTGTTTCATAACGCTTTGTGTTTTTTTTAACATCAAATGGGATCAGATTGACCGCCTCCAAAAACTTCAAAACCATGCTGTAAGAATTGTTACCCGTACCCCAAAAACATGCCACATCTCTCCTGTCTTAATTTCATTACACTGGCTTAGGATTCAAGAAAGGATTGACTTTAAGGTTCTATCTCTGACATATCAATCAATCTACAAGCTCTCTCCCCAGTATCTTCAGGACCTAGTCACACCATATGCTCCACCTCGATCGCTCCGCTCAGCTTCTTCTTCAAGTCCCACGTTACAATCTAAAGTCCTTTGGTGCCCGATCCTTCAGATACAATGCTGCCCTGCTCTGGAATTCACTGCCTCATGAACTTAAATGTGCTCCCTCTCTCTGTGTATTCAAATCCCATCTCAAAACTCATCTGTTCAAACGCTATCTCTAATTTCAATTCAACCTGTATGTATATATGTATATATTTCATCTGTGTAATGCGCATTGAGCATAAACCTTGTTTATGGAGGTCTGCGCTTTATAAGTACTCTTATTATTATTATTATTATTATCACAGGGGTCACATCCTTCAAAATTTATTTTCATCTTCTTCTCCAGTTCCAAAAGGCCAAGAGAGCTGAAAAGTTGTGTGCAGACACCTTGGCCAATGTGGATTCTAAGTTTAAGATTTCGTGACCCCATGACCCCAAATGGGGTCACAGGGGTTACATCCTTAAAAACCTATTTTCATCTTCTCCAGTTCCGAAAGGTCTAGAGAGCTGAAAGTTGTGTGCAGACTCCTTGGCCAAAAGGGATTCTAAATTGTTGATCTCGTGACCCCGTGACCCCAAATGGGGTCACAGGGGTCACATCCTTAAAAACCTATTTTCATCTTCTTCTCCAGTTCCAAAAGGTCTAGAGACCTGAAAAGTTGTGTACAGACTGCTTTGTCAATGGGGATTCTTAATTGTAGATTTGGTAACCCTGGCCTGGGACCCAAAAATAAAGGCCTCTCAGGCCATGACCTAACAAACTATTTTCATCTTCTCCAGAACAGAAGGCTGTAATATTGTGTGCAGACTATTTAGCTAATCGGGATTCTAAATTGTAGATTTGGAGACCCCGTGGCCCCAAATAAAGGCCTCACAGGCCATGACCCTAAAAATATATTTTCTTCCTGTCCTCCCAAACAAAGAGACCTAGAAGGCTGTAATATTGTGTGCATACTCTTTAGCCAATGCGGATTCTAAATTGTAGATATGGTGACTCTGTGGTGCCCAAAATAAAGGCCTCACAGGCCATGACCCTAAAAATCTATTTTAGTCTTCATCATTTAACGATGTAAACCCTGATGAGCTACAGAGCCCATGGCTCTATTTTCATAAAATTCAATTTGTTCTTGCAATATCTCACTTCCCTCTGTTATAATATCACCATTATCGTTTTGTATTTTGGTAATAAGTTTACTTGTATAGTTTCGATTTTCCAAATGACGATATAAACTGGTTGGTTGTTCACCTTCTTCATACATAGATACGATATTATTGACACCGTACTCAGTTCAAGCATTTTGCATGTAAATGCATTCATTCAAATGGTCATTGAAATGTTTGCGCGATTCTTTCAACAATCAACAATTGGCCCCTGGTTTCTTGTTCATGGAGATATATATTTTCAATCAGTTCATAAGCATCTATCTGCATACAGGCGTAGGAACGGTTAAAAAAATGCGCATATTTTTTTTATCGGTTATGGTTCGAGGTTAGCATTTATTTGAAAGGTCAAACAACATAACCATATTTGGGTTGACATGTGCTTATTTGTCTACTGGTTCGAGATTTCTTGGAAAAGGGCGACGAACGACCGTTTGTAATGCCGCATACATGTTCTAAGTATTTACGATTTTATAGGTGGAAATAAAGACAAACTTTACATAGCTATAGAATTATAACCAAAGGTTGCATTCTCATAATTGTAATATGATTGTGAAGCCAGACATCTTGTCTTCAGTTCCGTATATAAATTGAATTTTTTCGTTTCGTATTTATGATATTATAAGGCCCGAATTAAAGACAATCTTTCGAAAATAATAGAATAAAAACGAAAAATAGAGCCATGGGCTCTGTAGCTCATCGGGGTTTGATGATGAAGACAGAAATATATTGTCTCAATACAATGCACAATCCCTAGCCCTGACAAATCTCAGCAAGGTCAACACACAGGAGACAATATGCTGATCCCTTGGCTCTGGTTACAGCCACATTATGTAATAGCCTATGCCTTGCACTTAACACTGGCAGCACTGATCTAACTGTATAAGGTTTATAAGGTATAAGGCCATGTGATGAATCTCATGGTACATAGTACAATTTAGAATCACCTTGGCTAATAATCTTTGCACAATTTTAACGATTCTAAGCCTTTTCATCTAAACATCTAAACATTCTGAACGCAATATTCCTTCTAGTTTGTTCTGGAGAAGAAGATGAAAATATAATTTTATGTTTTGACCTGTGATGGCCTTTTTTAAAAGTAATATCCACAATATTCAGTTCATAGATTACTCAACAGTTCTCATATCACATTGATTACATTAAACAAACATGTCCATAATGGAGACTTGATCTTCGACATATACTTCACATTCCTGCTGAATAAGATTATCTCCTTTCAGGCCTGATGAGAGCTAAAATTTAAAGGCAAAACAATTCAAGTGATATACAGAATTACAATTTTGTTACAATCCAGAAATACCTTATTCGTTGAAACCATACTGAGATACTCAGATTCTTCCGACAGGATTTGTGTCATCTGGTCTAGCAATGAACTAGGCTTGTTTATACTTCAAGAGAAAACATAAAGCTAGGCGTTTAATTATATGCATCATGAGGAAATACAAATATAGGCGTTGAATTACGCTTTAGTTATAGTTTGATGAAAAGTATATAACATGTATAAATAAGAATTATTCGACTTGTGGCAAAATAATCAAGTAAGAAAAACTGATAACATGGCACAGTCGATATTATCAATAATCTTGTTTATATATATATTAAATTAAAAATATATATTAACATAATATGTATGCTTTTTAATTCCAACCTTTTACTGTAGATCATTAAAATATATGTTTTCTCTGTATTGTCATGTTGCTCTTTGAGCATGCACCAGTGAATGGAAAATAGCGCCAAACAAATCACTGTTAGTATTTTAGTATTTATTAGATTGTTTAACTCCATGGTCCATCATCAGGTCCACAGGGGTCACCTTAAAACATATTTTTTGTCTCCTTCTCCAGAACCAAATACCCTAGAAAGTTGCGATAGTATGCACTATAGTGCTCAGTGAGTGAGTTGTTAAATAACGCTTTGTGTATTTTTTTTAACATCAAATGGGATCACAGGGGTCACATCCTTAAAAACTTATTTTCATCTTCTTCTCCAGTTCCAAAAGGCCAAGAGAGCTGAAAAGTTGTGTGCAGACACCTTGGCCAATGTGGATTCTAAGTTTTAGATTTCGTGAACCTGTGACCCCAAATGGGGTCACAGGGGTCACATCCTTAAAAAAAACTATTTTCACCTTCTTCTCCAGTTCCAAAAGGTCTAGCGAGCTGAAAGTTGTGTGCAGACTCCTTGGCCAATGGGGATTCTAAATTGTTCATCTCGTGACCCCGTGACCCCAAATGGGGTCACAGGGGTCACATCCTTAAAAACCTATTTTCAGCTTCTTCTCCAGTTCCAAAAGGTCTAGAGAGCTGAAAAGTGGTGTACAGACTCCTTTGTCAATGGGGATTCTTAATTGTAGATTTGGTGACCCTGGCCTGGGACCCCAAATAAAGGCCTCTCAGGCCATGACCTAACAACCTATTTTCATCTTCTCCAGAACAAATGTACTTAGAAGGTTGTTATATTGTATGCAGACTCTTTAGCTAATGGGGATTCTAAATTATAGATTTTGAGACCCCGGGGCCCAAAATAAAGGCCTCACAGGCCATGACCCTAAAAATATATTTTCTTCCTGTCCTCCAAAACAAAGAGACCTAGAAGGCAGTAATAGCGTGTGCATACTCTTTAGCCAATGGGGAATCTAAATTGTAGATAGGGTGACCCTGTGGTGCCCAAAATAAGGGCCTCAAGCCATGACCTAAACATCTATTTTAGTCTTCATCATTAAATCATATTTTAATGCAATAGATCGTTTGACAAATTACTAAGAAATATTAATTCTAGGCACATTTATTTATATGTGTATATACAAAGTCTGTTGAGCTACAGAGCCATTGGCTCTACTCTACTCTACAAGCGCTGCTTCATGCAAAAATTGCAACCTTGTATCAGCTTCTGATAACTGATGATTTATTGTTTCATTGTTTAGATCATATGGAGAAAACAATTATGATGTGTTCGATGTATGTTTAGCAAGATCGACGCTTTAAATACCTTGAAACATTTTTTTATTCATATATCTTGGTATGGTAACAACAAACAGACAATGCCTCCAGGACCTGGAAAACTTATGTGTCGACCCGTAGCTAACTGTGATATTCAGTACAAGATGGACACTTATTTGAAAGATGGAAAATTAGGCGGATGTTGCATTTGATAAATACTGTACTCACCCTGTTCACTCTTGGCTAAATATCCCGATTCTCTACACAATATATCCCTAGTAATTTTCATCAGAACAACCCATATTCTCATAATAATAAAATGTATTCAGTTGAATAAAACCAAGTTGATTTTAATTAGATTGATTGTTCAATATTTTATTAATTGTTCTCAATAAACCTAGAAATCATGTCCAATCCTCTGATGGGTTGGTCGTAGGGAAGTATATGCTCCACGCACAGTAACCCGGAATTAAATCAAAGACAAAAAATCAGAGATGAGTGTAATAATATTTAGTATATTGATGATGTACATGTTTAATGATAAAGAGTTGGACAATTATATAATTCGAGAAGATTTAAATTACAAATGTACCATCCTGCTCCAGTTCATTTTGATCAGTATGACTTCTGTAAACCTCCTGTTGGGTAAGACATGTTTCACTCATATCATATCTTATGTAGCTTTCAAAGGTATTTCACTTATATCGCGGCTGCTAGTATTATTGCAGGGAGAAAGCCCACAACACCACTGTGGTTATGCATTGTGGTGAAACCTGCAAGCATTGGCTGAAACCATGGATGGTACTGCGCTGACATTCACCCAAATCTTACTCATGTAGAACAGTTATCTACAGCAGACAAAGTTGCCTAGACCCTGGCGAAATTGGAACCCTGGACCTTTTGATCCAAAGCTGAACACGCTAACCAGTGCGCCATCGTGCCTCAGGAAGAGATAAGAGGTAGCCCATACATATGTGAGAAACAAATGGTGAAGTAATACATGTAATTTGTCTCTATATGCCATTGAAGATTGCCTGTGAAGAATGCCCTTGGATAATTTTCTACCTACCTGATAGAAGTGTTTGACCTGTCTGACGTATCCTGCAACCTCTGTATCATTTGGGTTGACTTTCCAGATCATCTTCTTCGCCTTCTTATAGTCGTCCAGACCTCTCCATGGCACCGTCTGGAGCCAGGCCTTGATCAGTGGCACCGCGATGATGATGTCCAGTTGTCCATTGTAGATCATTACCTAGGGTGGAGCATAGAGCAATGTTGAGTTAAAGAGTAATTCACATGTATCATAGCACTGAGTACTATTACAGAGAAAAAGCATGCATCACCACTGTAGATGCTGATGGTGATTGTATATCAATGACAGTATTCTACAGAGCTAGTATTATTGCTTGAAGAAAGCCTGCAACACTAGGGTGACAATATAGAGGTGAAACATGCAAGCATTAGCTTGAAGTGAAGTGATTTGTGATAAATAATATCTCAATTGTATTTCACATATCATGACAGCTAGTAATATTTCTGGGGAAAGCCTCCAACATCATTGTGGCTGCTGATGATGATAAAGGTGATTTTGACAATGATGGTGATGACCCGAGATGGCTGCAGCTAAATGAGTAAGGTGTTTGAAGATTCACTTTGGGTGACTGACTCATATATGAAAGTATTCGTTCAAATCCTATGTAAGAGATTCGGCCCAGAAAAAGATTATAAAATGACCAGTTTACCTTATAATTATCCATAATTACAGCAATCCACGGTTTGACGCTCTGCATAACGTCGTTCATGAGGTGTTTCACAACTGCGGAACCATCTTTATAAGTCAGGTTCCCCACTTGGATAGCTTTACGCACTTCCGGTTTAGCCAGGTAAGGTCCGTAATAAGCAAATGATGGTGGCTCCTGAACAAAATATAAAAAAAAGTTCACATTTGTTTCCTACGGAATTATATCAAGTTGAATTGGGATGAAATATGCAAATATACGGACGATGAACGACAGACCATGTCTTAATCTAATCTGGTTCTATTAGACTGATGAGCTAAGCACATTGAAATAACAGAAATGGTGCAAAGTAAGAACTTTCAGAATAATTCTATATTGCCCCTTGTTAGATTCGTGTTCCATGTTGCACTTCTTGAACAAATCAAGAGACTGCTAACTGCAATTTAAACTAAATATGTCGCTTTATGTGAGTATACATTCTGTTCAATAAACTTGTCCTCGTTATGTCGACTTTGACTGAGTAATGTAACCTGTAATCGTTGAATATCTGGCTTTTATTCTTAGCAATATATCAGACTCAACTCAATCTACTATTATCAGCTAACAATTCTCCTGTCTGGTCCCATTGTTACATAATCTTAGGTATGAAGCAAGGTGGATATATGTACCTTTATCCATTATCAGTATAGGATTATTATCATTATTCACATATACCTACCACTATCTCTACACAGATAATTTACAAATTTACATGTAAAAATACATTCTGGCCTTGCACAATACGCATTGCTAGCTTTAGGAAGGATAACTATTGATTTCAGTGAACTGAGTAGAGGTTATTTTGAAACGTGCATACCCAACTGAACTGAAAGGATTGTAAAATAAAGTAGCTGCAAACTTAATTTTATAATTTTAAAATGTTATATTTTTCAAATATTTCGTTTCTCTTTTCACAATGATTTTTATCTTGAAACAATAGTTCATTACATGATAACTGTCGTTATAACAATAATAATAACTCATTTGTATAGCACTATTTCCATGCATAAGCATGCTAAAGCACACGATGTGTATGATAGCCCTTAAAGAATTGTACTTTCAGTGCCGCTTCTAAGCGCTCCGTGCGATCATATATACTATCAAAACTGCTACTAGATCCTTACATGTACATCACGTATTCAGGTACTCATTTAATTGGAGGATTGACTGAAATGTAGATGAAGTGCCTTGTCCAAGGACACAGCACAGCATGATACCCAGGTTACGTAGTTTTGGTTTTTCGGTTTTGTTGATTCGAACCCGGGCCCTTGGCGTGAGTGAACAGCACTCTAACCGGTATACCCTTTTAGTTTGTGATAAATGGTACCTTTTGTCTTCTTAGGTTAATTACTCGATCTCATAACTTATTATTTGATTGCTGGTTCTTGGCGATTCATATATGAATAACCTGTTTTTAAGTCACTGCTATACGACGTGAGTTAACTCCACAAATTAAGCATGGTGTCACAGGCATTCTAAACTTTAAATGATCAGAATAAGTGTACATGTATTACCCATAATACCCATACCCAAATTCAATCAATGCATTATAACTTAGAAACCATACAATGTTCAACATTGTTACTGGTTCACAGTTTTTAGAAAGCAAAATCGGACTTTCGTTAAATTTATAATATTGTTCATGTTCAATTACTTACATTCAGGCAGTTATTTTATTCAGTGTAATACGACTGTAGAAAAATGTGACTGGTGTAGACTTTAGCCTATAAAGATATATCTATGATAAGGAATCATGATTAATTTCAAATCGAAATGAAAAAGGCCTTTTTCTTTTTCAGTACACATTTTCTTTCAGATTCTGTTCTATCAATATCATGTTATTTGGGTACAATCGATGAAATCCACACTCACTAAGTACGCTTAATGCATTAACACCTTTGCTTTGATGCCAGATATCAGTCACTGGGCCGGTTCAATGATATAAGAGGTGGTGCGTCAGGATATTGTCAACGTCGTGTCATATGACGTAACTGGTGATACAAAACTTGTTAGTAAATTAAAGAAAAACTCATGGCAAAAGAAACGCTACCACTTTAGATTTGAAATGACGAAAAAAAAATCAAACTCAGATTCAACCCCAACCACATGAAAACACATCGCCCAAACACAACAATGATTGTTTCATATTGAACTGTCGTATCAAACGCATGATGATTGAAATGGGAGCCACCCACAACCATGTTGCAAGAACGTTTGGCTGTCACCTCACAACTGTCACAAGACTAATGCAGCGTTATCGCCATTTCGGACAGACCTCATACAAGCCAAGATCAGGCCGAGGCCAAGAGTCACAACCAACCAGGAGGACCGATACCTGCGCACGTTAGACCTCTGGAACCGCTTCTTGACTGTGACGTCATCGGTGTCAAATTCCCTGGGCCATCAGGTAAGCAGACGCACAGTGTCAAGACGTCTAAGGTCCAATGGCATCAGGGCATACAGACCGTTCCGGGGACAGTGGTTGAAAGCGGAACATCGCTAACGAAGACTGATATGCGCAAGGACGTCGTTACATTGGCAGCGATGTCAGTGGCAGAGGGTGCTTTTCTATAACGAAAGTCGGTTCTGTCTCTTTAAAGCAGATGGAAGAGTACGTGTTTATCGCCGATGGGGAGAGAGAACAGCTGCATGTTGCGTTCAGGGAGTGGTGCCCTACGGGGGAGGAAACGCCTGGTTTGGGGAGGCATACTTGGTGAGAAGAAAATGTCGCTGGTTATCGTGAATGGAAATCTAACGGCTCAGCGTTACGTCGATGACATTCTCAGTTCAGTCATCTGTCCCTTTATTCTACAACAGGCACAAGGTGTGATCTTTCAACAAGACAATGCCAGACCGCACAAAGTTCGAGTTACTCAACACCATCGATGTGTCACGGATCGAACATCTTTTGGATGTTATGGATCATCGTATTCGCCAACGACGACCACCTCCACATAACCGCCTGCAACTTGACCAAGCTCTCCAAGAAGAATGGCAGCGCATTCAACGTAATGACATCAGGCGTTTGATTTTCTCCATTTTTCAGAGAGTCACTGCGTGTATTATGGCAAGGGGAGGCCATACACGTTATTAGTGTGAACTGTTTTCGTTACATTGAGCCTGGATTTCCCTGCACCGGGATAAGTCTTGGACTTTTTGTCCCCCGGACGAATATCGGAGACTGTGATGTTGATACTGAAAGCTGATTGGTCGCATTTTTTATGTAAATGATATCGGCACATGTTCTTTTTGAATAAACTTTTTGTTTTTTTAATCTGACTTAGATTAGATCTAGATTAACTTACCTGGTAGCGTTTCTTTTGCCCGTGAGTTTAGGTAAGTAATAGTTAATCTAATGCCTTCAACAGTTATATCTAAAATAATGTAGTTACCATTTTAATCTTTAGCAACTTTGTGTATTTCATATTCAAATGTGCTGTATATACACTGGCTACTCCCCTTGACTTTGCATAAATAAAGTTGTTATCTATATATTCGTAATGTTCATCAATTGAAGAGATAAATTACAGTATAAGTGTTTAAATCTTTCTCTAAGTAACACACAACAACTGGGCTCAACTAGACCTTTCTCCGGGAACAATTATAATGTATAGTACCTGAAAGATCAGAACGCTGAGTAACTTCTAAAAAGGAAAGAAAAACATTAGTTCTCTAAAACCTGTTGATAGTTGCATTCAAAACTTGTACATACATGTAATGGATTGGAAGAAATAACAAAATACTAAATCAATCAATAATTACCAAATTATATTTGCCTGTAATCGATGCATCTGCTGTCATCAGTGGATTTAGTAATCTGGTTTCATCTTCGTACCCATTCGCTATCTATTTGACGTAGATCTAATCATAGGCACGTTTCGGGTGTTGTATTACAACAAACATTTCCTGAGGGATTCAATATGCATTTGCGTGTAATGACTTACTCCATCTTCTTCAGGCTGAGGTTTATTCATTGTAGATAAAATGTGATTCGAAGCTCCCTAGTGTACAGGGTCTGTACTTTTTCCTTCAGAGTTGATACCATACTGTCTTCTTGAATTAGCAGATTTATCAAACGACTGGCCAATATCCTAGCATAGCATGTCTGACCACATGCAGTTCCATAAAAGGACACAACAAGGTAGAAGTATATCAGTTACGAATAATTTAGCACTTCGGGGAGACACTTGGTGCCTGGAGTATTTAAAGGTATACACTTCGGCGAATTTAGCTGTGGAAGGCATTAATTAATTAGCTCACAGCGAGGCGGAAATCTCAATCAGCGCTCCCTCTACTCAGCGGTGTTTTCATTGCGCAGAGGCCTACTCGCCACTACTTGCCGTACAAGCGCGATACTCAACGGATGCGAGCGTCTTATACACAGTCAGTGGCCAAAAGTCTGTTCGTAGTGACGTAATTTCAATAGACTTACATGTTAATTATCTTTTGCGAGAATAATTTTCATAAGTTATTTGTTTGGCGACTGGTTCTGAAATCCTTTCCAAAATAATGCAAATTATCTGAGCTACAGACACATAATTACCATTAAAGTTTCCTATTATTATAAAAAAAAAATACATCTTCTTAAACAACACATATATGCAACATTCCGTCGTTACAGATTACCGTCAATGGGACATTGGAATCACAAGTTGTACATATGATGTTTAAACAAGTGTCATTCAAAAACTAATTAACCGGTAAATGAAATGTAACTATGTGCGCATAGCTGAGTTGATTTCAAAGCTGTCTACAAAATATGGCAGCAAATGCACTTTTACTTAAATTAAGAAAATTATTCTCGCAATAACTGATTAACATGGAAATCTATGGAAATTACGTCACAGCGAACAGACTTTTGGCCAATGACTGTATATGAAAGTATAGAGAAAACATACACACGACGTAGGCCTACAGGCCAATTATATCATTTTTGTAAATATAACCAAAATACAATTGTGATGATTTTGCAAATA
The DNA here is from genome assembly GCA_936450465.1 of Gibbula magus. Lineage (NCBI taxonomy): Eukaryota > Metazoa > Mollusca > Gastropoda > Trochida > Trochidae > Gibbula > Gibbula magus. The sequence goes on along the minus strand of OW388300.1, from coordinate 50,984,351 downwards.
TTTCGCATGCGAATAGCAATCTACAATGTGTGATTAGAATAACGAACCTGTGAGCTTGGTAATCCATGCACATCGTCGTATAACACCCTAAGTTGCCTAATTGTTATTGGACTGACGTTTTTACCTCTGCGTTCAGAGATAGTGACCGTTAGTAATCGTCCAATGATATGGTTTTATTCAAATGAGTGTCAAACAAACAAAATACAAAACTATCATCCTATTCCTAAATTCCATTGGTCGAATAAATATTCCTAACTTTGATTGGCTGACAATATCTAGACTGAATGTCGCATTAATGTGTATTTGTTGTCATGATCAGCCTTGTGTCACCAAGACCGAACATTTGACAATTAACATGTCTATTGACATGCCGGTCACCGAGATGCCAGTTGTTGTGTAATAGAACCGGTCCAGTAAACTTGTTAACTGTAAAAACATAATAATTACACTCGAGGCTCCTCCCTTTTTCTCACCTATACTAAGCTTATTTGACTTTGTTCTGCTTAATTACGTAAACTTATTTGCTGTAACAACACTTCTTCCCTCTTTGATCTTGAAGAAGCGTCTATATGGTACGCGAAACTGATCATTTGTATATGGAGCGGCAAGTAAATTCTATCAGCGTATTTACCGATCCATGTCGTTTTCATTTAAAAGATGTACAGTAAGTTTGGTAACAAAAATGATTTCATTCGATCTTGTTCGTTGTCTATAAATGTGTATAATCACAATGTTGTTTAATTGTATTTTATTCAATGAGAAGAAATGAATTGGAAAACAAGTCTAGATGACTTTTGTAAATGCCAATCAACAACGCATGTATGGTTCACATTTATACATCATGTTAAAATGATGATAAATTTATGAACACAATAATCATAATGTATATGTGTGCAAGTACAGTGCAACAATTTGCATGTAAAATTCAGTGAGTTTGTTCAGTTGTTGACCAATCCAGTTCATGCATTTATACATGAAATAAATTTCATAAAACTCATATAGCAAGTGAAAATGGTTTGCATTGCATTGCATCATATAGGGGTCTTAACAATATTTTGATCGACAAACTTGAATTAAAATAACCTTTTATGTTTATGTTCTTACACTTTTGGATATACTTTGTCACTGATATCAAACGTGAGAGCAACAAAGAAACGTTGAATGAAATGTGAGTTGTAACCATGATATTTTCACCAAACACGCACACATCTTTTCAGGAAATCGATGTCGTAATATTACCCCTCTAATGCATTTTATGAAATCATTTAGTAGCATTTAAATTATATTATTATTTATTGGTATTCAGAAACTTGGTAAACGACGACTTTCTCTATGAAATATTGTAACAAACTTGTTGAAATCACAATCCTGGACGAACATTACATGCAGTTTAGCAATGATAAATGTGTGTGTGTACCTGTAACCCTGTTTGACATCTTTTAACGGCATCTTGAAATACATGCCGTTAAAGTAATATATACGTGTTCTTACATTTACATTTAATCCCGTATGTGAAGTTTTAATGTAGAAGTAGATTCCGAAAGATTGTATCAACAACCTGTCAAATAATTTCGAGTTGAAAATATTTCTATTAATTTCGTTTCAAGATGTTAAATATTGTCATTACTAATAATATTTATAGAATGTATAAACATCTACTCTTCAAATACGACATCAGAAGCGTGAAAAACTCAGGACAAGGTGTACATGTCGGTGTGCAGTGAGATGAAACAGCCAATCAGCGATCGCGTGTCGAAAGGGGAAATCCCCCGCCTTGACATTGACGAGCTCGCTCGGCAGAAGCCCAGTTTGAGTCACGTGACCGTGTTGGCCATAAAATCAAATACGTAATGGGCTCGTTAGCGGCGGTCAGAATTCGTCCGAAGTGTCTCCCTTTAAGCACTCTATCGATTCATTTAGTGTTTTATCTAAACAGCTTAATCCGTTGTACATGTTCACTATATATATCAGGGGAAAATCAAAACTTGAATTGCATTTAATTCCCTCATTACTGTGGAAAAAATTGAATGTTATATTTTTTTGCAGGTGAAAGGTTTTAATCAGTAATTGTTGATTCACATAACTTCATGTTCCGAAATGTAATCTTGTAATTAGGTCTTCAAGACGAAAGTCAGAAGACCTATTGTTATTATCGTGTTTTTTTCCATTATTACAAGACGAATGTCTGGAAGACCTATTGTTATTATCCGGTTTTTTCTCTTATTATTTGTACGTTTTTTGTGGCACGGATTCTGAAGTAAAGGCTGAACCGATTTGCACGAAATCTTCAGGGATAATAGCCTGTAAAAAAAACTCGCCTTGTACGTCGGCCGAATTTTGATTTTCGTCTCCTATCTTGAGTTATCTCCCCTTGAATTCAAAACTTTAAACCTTAATAGCTCAAATACAAATAAAGATATTTTCATAAAACTTTCACCAAAATGTGGGCAACAACATTCCCCATCGATCAGGCCTATAGCGGTTTTCGGCCGTAATAATAGATTTTTTGCTATTTCGGAAAAACTGAAAATGTTGTCAACTTTCGCGGTTTTCAGGGTACGCGTCTTCAAAAATCTTCTCTTAAATCACGGCAATACATACAACTATGTGTGATAGCTCATCCGAAAACTAAATGAATGTACAACAACTTGATCTTTTCCGAATTTTGAATTTCGTCCTCGAATTTCAGGAATATGCCCTTGAATATGGACCTTTTTTTAAAAGAGCGTTTTTAGGCTATATGTTCAAAGGGGCATAACTCTGTTACAAATGAACTTATGTCAAAGTTACTTATTGCTATCTCTTCCATATAACTAGTTAAACAATTCCACAATATATCATTATCATGTAAAAGTTGATAGTATCGACACAATTTGGACGTATTTCCAAAAATGTAAAATTTTGGGATTTTGAGACTTTTCGAGGGGTACTTTCTTTGTAGAATTTTCCATTGTAAACAACTGAAGATACAATTATGTTTAATATATCATCCTGAAGTAGAGATGTCCTTTATTGAGGTAAATAAATTTCAAACATTTTTCTGTCATAGTTTATGTGTGACAAGTCATAGAAGATTGCTATTTTTCAGAACTCGCCATTTTCAGCCATGTTTAAAGGATCATTACTGCTTAACTTCTTACGCTATTGAAATTTTGCATACACCAACGTATGCATAATTTTAAGAAGAACAACTTTTATGTTGACCGCTTTCATCAAAAAGTTGATAGTTAAGCCTCGAACATCGTAAGCGATGTCTAGGGTTCATAATTTAAGCATTTGTGAGTATTTTCTTGAATATTCAGAACAGCATAACGCATTAATTATGTATGCAATCTAAATGCTGATTACATCTTCTTAAGTGGAAATTAAAGCACAGCATTTTCTATGTTACACCTTAGTATGGAAATATTAACCATTTTGTCTTAATCGTGAGAGGGGTACCTTCTTTGGGGAATTTTTGTAAAAAAAACTACTGAAGATAGAGACATGTTTGATAGCTCATTTTAAAGCTGAGAAACAGATGTATAACTCTAAGTCCAACATGGAGTTCTAGGTCAAGCAGAAGTCTTGAAGACCTAAGTATTGCCTGTGGCAATCCTAGTTATTATTATTATTATTTGTACTTTTCTTGTACGGAAAATGCTGAAGTAACGGTTGGTCCGATTTGGATGAAATTTTCAGAGATGATAGCCCGTGATCTTCTCTAAAAAAGAACGAGGGCGATTTTGGATTTTCAACTTCTTTCTTGAGTTATCTCCTCTTGAAGTCAAAACTTCAACCTTTAATAGCTCGAAAACTAAGAACGATAATTTCACAAAACTTTCACCAAAATGTGCGCAACAAAATTCCCCATCGAAAAGCTTAACGTTATTGTTTCGACCGTAATGATAGATTTTTTGCTATTTCGAAAAAACTGAAAATTTTGTGAATTTTCGCGGTTTTGAGGGTATGAGCCTTTGAAAATGTACTCCTCCCTCAGTTTTATGAAAACAGCTATGTATGATAGCTTATTATGAAGATAAATGAATTGTGAAGAGGGCTCTTGTGACCGAATTTTGAATTTTGTCCTGTAATTGTGGTTATCTGCCTTTGAACATGGTGCTTTTTTATAAGTTCGAATTTCGGCATCATGTTCAAAGGGACGTAACTCTGTTACAAATGAAGATACGTCAAAGTTACTTATTGCTATCGGATGCAGATACATTACCTAATATTTCTCATTTAGATCTTTATAATGTAAAAGTTGATAGTTTAATCACAAATTAAAAATGTTCCCAAAGATATGAAATTTCGTGATTTTGAGAACTTTTGAGGCATATTTTTAGAATAATTTTTTTATCGCAAACCACTGAAGATACAAACATGTTTAATAGCTCATTTTGAAGGTGAGACATCATTTTATTAGGGACAATAATTTTCAAGCATCTGTCTGTCATAGTTCACGTGTGACAAGTCATAGAAGATTGTCATTTTTCGAAAATCGCAATTTTCAACAACATTGAAAGGTTCATAAATGCTTAACTTATTGTGCTATTTAAACTTTACATACACCTACGTATGCACAGTTTCAAGAAGAACAACTTTTATATTGACCGCTTTCATCAAAAAGTTGATAGTTAAGCCTCGATCATCGCGAACGATGTCTAGGGGTCCGAAAATGAGCATTTTTCAATATTTTTCTGAATATTCAGAAGAACATGACGTATTAATTATGTATGCAATCGTAATAATGATATCATCTTCTTATGTGGACATTAAAGTATAACATCTCCTATGTTACACCTTATTATGAAAATGTTGACCGTTTTGTCTTAATCGTGAGAAAGATAATGTAGAGGTCAATTTTACGTGATTTTTCCATTTTCAGAGGGGTACCTTCTTTGGAGAATGTTTGTAAAAAAACTACTGAAGATAGAGACATGTTTGACAGCTCATTTTAAAGCAGAGAAACCGATGAATAACCGAGAGTCCAACATGGAGTTCAAGGTCAGGCAGAAGTCTTGAAGACCTAAGTATTGCCTGTGGCAATCCTAGTTGTCATTGAGTTGTTTTCTCAATGCTCATCAATGGAATCATACGGTTTAAAGCTTCACTTTCAATTGGTTAAATCAAACATGCTGAAATTGTATTGTGTTCATAATATACTACTCTCTTTTATCTCCCCCAAACAATAGAAGCTATTATATATGTCTTGTTGAATACATTGCATTTGTACAGCAGGAATTATATATTGAAATATGGATCTCTACCTTACTCAATGAGATATACTTGGTACTCGACAGAAGCTTAATATTAAATATAATTGAAATTGTGCGTACTGAAGTTTACACCCATATCACAAAACAGTCATATATTAACCTTATGAATAACAAATTCCAGCAATACAATAAGCAATCAAACATTAATATCAAATCAAATATCACATTTGATATTTAACGATTAGATGCCATCGCACATGCATGTCATCTCCCTCAATCAGGTTATCATATGAACAAGAGAGAGTTACTTAAGAATTATTTATTGAGCACTTTTACATTTGAAGAGAAGCAGGTCTTTATGAGTGCAGGTGCTGGATGAGACTATCGATTCTGAAAAAAGAAGAACAATAGATTGTTGAGGTTGAAGGTACATGTTGACGTACAGTTTGACGTAGAGATTAATTAATTAATTTATTAATTCTACCATAAAATCCCTTTCGTTGATTGTATTATTTGTATCGTTCGAACACGATTTTTATGATAGGTGATTTACTGTGTTGGTATACATTCTGACATAACATTATACAGTAGGCTGATGTGTTCGGCTCCGATTGATAGAAATTGGTATCGAATCTAGGTTAGACTCACACAACATTAAAGTTAAAAACATAGTAGGCGGGAAGATGGTCAACAGCTGCTGCTATAGACTGTGTTAAAGTTGCGTTTCCTTTGTTCTCCTATTATCTTTTGTTTTACATGGGTTTCAGCAACAAGTGCGCAAGTTAATATTAATTATGAAATATCAAATAATTGAATCATTTATGTGTTGAATCCGCTTCTTTTGGTATTTTACAAAATTATTTTCCCTCTGATTGAGTTTCCTAACCATTGGTTTGTATCCTCTATAAATGTGTCACATTTGTTGTTTCTTATCATTCCCCCTGATGAAGGAGTGAGTATATACCCTGAAACGTCATGTAATTTCACTTTAAAGAAGTTGTTATCCTGAAAATATTCCTGTTCTTATGTATGCCACTTCCAAATGCCCTTCAAAGATGTATTTTATACTCCTTTAAATATGTGGGGAAGTTTCTTGTCCACGTGTTTGCACTGTTTTTCTACGTTCATTAACATGTTTAAACTAGTTATCAGACCATGCAATATCGTTTTACAAGAATTATTTATATAATTTGTGGGTAATGCGGCATTCTCGGTACATTTCTCCCGCTTTTGATTCATCTTTGAATAAGTTCAATCTAATACAATAAAGTACAAACCCTTGAAATGCGAAGTCACAACCAAGAGTGTCATAAGTGAACAGGACTAGGCATTCTTGTTCACACTGCTGTACAGTAGCGTTAGTGCCAAATTTCTCGGCAACAGCGTCCACCAATTTACGTACCTCTTTCAGCTCCAATACTGTAACGGTGTAATTTGAAAATAATTTATGGACTTGAGTTTTTGCAGATGAAAATATAAATATAACAATAGTATCGAACTAACAAAATGATCAGAGAAGACATTGATAAGATTAATCAGTTCATCGGTTGGCATTTCCCTTCTTTATGTCATTGTGTCATTTATACAACTACTACTTGGTTTGGGTATAACAACACCTGACTTTATTAATATCAACATTGTAAAGAGAAATCATTTCCCTAAGCTTATTAGGTTTGGAGTCACAAAGTATTTAGTAAGGGTCATATGTATTTGAACATTTCTTTAGTGAAAGGACGTGTAACTAACTCCTTCTCTGCGGTGCGGAGTTGCCTCCTGTTGCTGCCTCTAATATCTGGATCTGTGGCATGCTGTGGAACCTAACGTAAGCTTGTGTAAGCTTCTAAGTCTTTCAAGAAGTAGTTTTCTCTACTTGAGTCTAACTTCGATAATCCATTCATAAAATGAACGGCATTTAGGATTATTGGACTGCTTAAATATGATAAAAAGAACACTTCAAATTTCTCGTCGAATACCATGTATATATAATCTCGCGAAGTAGAAATGTCCATGTACACACTTGGCTGCTGCACTCCTGAATATATAAATGTCTATTTCACTGATAAGATATAGACATGGTATTCGACGTAAAATGTCAAATGTCCTCTATGTACGATACTGTGAACTCACTATTTCCGAAAAGCATTATCTTCTCGGAGAGCACAACAGCAAAAAGACAACAGACAATGATTGCGAACTTAATGTTGTACTGAAACAAATCATGTTATTCTAAGAACAGTTGCAATGTGTTTGTCTTCAAGATCCCCTTAGGTTGACCTTCACCACATGGTTTTCACATGATATGTATAAGCTGTATATCTCTCCTTTCCCGGGTCGATAATGTTTTGAAATTTCAAACTTACTTTTATTGACTTCAATACAACCTTTGTGTTTTTGCTTATTTAGTTTTAATCCAGACATTTTATAAAATGTTTCTAAAATATTCATTGCTGTCTGTAGACTCTTTTCCGACCCATTGAGAAATAATTCTGTATCGTCAGCATATTTATGTTCGGTATCATGTAAAACGATACCTTTGATATCTTTGTTTTGCCTAATCATTATCCCTAATATTTCTGCTACTAATAAATAAAAGTTATGGAGATAGCGGGTCGCCCTGTCTATATCCCCTTTCGTTATCAAACAATGTGGAAAGATTACCAGTTTGTGAAACGCAAGATTGATTATCATTAATTAATATTTGGATTCACTTTATCGTGTTTGTTCCAAAATGAATTTTTTTAAAGACATCTATTATAAAAGTTTATGAGACAGAATCAACTCTCTTTTCAAAATCAATTAATGCAAGAAGCCTGCGTTGTTTTCTAAATTTAGTTTCAAATATGATATCATACAATAAACGAATATTATCACTTATACATCTACCGGATATGAATCCTGTTTGATTACTATGTATAAGGGATGGTAGAACTGATTTTAATCTATTTGCAATACATGAGCTTAATATTTTATATTATATATTTAAGAGTGTGATAGATCTCCAATTGTTTAACATTGTCCTATCTTTGCTCGGATTGGGTATACAACTATAATACAAGTAATTATTCCTTGATTAATTGTTGAACTTTATGTATCATTAGTATACCCCCGCTACGAAGTAAGCGGGGGTATATAGCGGTCATTCCGTCCGTTCGTCTGTCCGTCCTTCCGTCCGTCCTTCCATCCGTCATTCTGTCCGATCAATTTTCTCAAAAACCGTCAAAGGTACATCAACCAAACTTTGTACAGTTTTTAACCATGTTCTTCCGATCGCGCACAGACAATTTTCAATTTTCTGAGATTTAAATTTGTTGTCGTTTCCATGGAAACGTCACTCTTTGGACTTAGTTGTATTGTGTTCAATGGGGACAAGTTTTCTCGGATACTGTTCAACCAAGGTGAATGAAATTTTGGTTGTGAGTACTCATGACCATACTCTCTATCCGAATTATTATTTTTTACGGAGTTATGAAGCCCTTGAATCTGTAATTGAACTTGGTACAAATTACTGGTGTGATGCTACATATATTACATCTTGGTGAATGACATTTTGTAATAACAGTCTGATCCTAAAATTATTTTGGACAATATTTTGATGCTTGAAGCTGTTTTTTATACAAAGTAACCTTCACTTCCATAATTCTGGACGGATAGCGGATGGCGGAGGTATGTGAGCCATGCTCACTTTTTTCTTGTTCAATGATTCTATAATATATCAGTATACCCATGTTCCTAATTCTTTCCAGAAAACTTAAAAAATTCTACACTAAAACAGGTAAAGGGTAAAGCGTACAGCTTTTTATAAAATTTCATTTGTTCTTGCAATATCTCACTTCGCTCTGTAATAATATCACCATTATCGTTTTGTATTTTGGTAATGAGTTTACTTGTATAGTTCCAATTTTCCAAATGACGAAAGAATTTTGTTGGTTTTTCGCCTTCTTCATACATAGATATATTTTTGACACCTCCTCAGTTCAAGCATTTTGCATGTAAATGCATTCATTCACATGCAAATAAAATACATGTAGAATTTATTTATTCAACTTGTTTTGAAGAAAAACTGGACTGTCATCACTGCAAACGTAGTAATAAAGTTTCACTAAATCTGTGCCTGCTATAGGTAGATGAATTTTTGCTGAAGCCAGTCTGCTTCAATTCCTTTCCCATGGGCTTGAAAGATTTGCTTCAAGATTAAAATCAGCGCCTCGAATGATATCTATCTCAGGTCTTGTTTTCCGTTCTTGGTTTTTGGGCCATTTGCGTTGCTTTGTTGTATTTGTCACCCTTTTCGGTCCGTGCTTCTAGGTAAGACTTTGATAGCATAGCGTCTAAATCTTCAGTGGCGAGGTTTTCAAATTCCACCATTTTACTCTGTTTGTCTGTCTGTCTGTCTCTCTCTATATATATTTCCGTTTTACCTAAAAAAAAATTATATTTATCAACATGTTTGACGTCCTTATTTGTAAAATGTTTCAAAATATTACAAGACTATCCAATAATATAACACTTGCAAATTCAGGTAGACTTATGGTAGTGTACTTTTAGCAGTTCATATATTTCCTACCCTCACAACAAAAACATACTCAAAGTAGTTAAAACTTACATCCATAGAGATTATTAACCAAGTGTGTTGCCGTATCATTAATATCATATTTTTGGAATAAAAATTGCATTATGTGAGCTTTTGGTTAATAACCTCTGTATCATATTTTGTCATTATCAAAATAAGCGTGTTTTTGTGTTAAAGTGGAAGGAGAATTGACCCAATTTTAGCGGAGTAATATCATAGACAGTACATCAAGTGATGGTCACGACATCGGCTGTGAAGTGCCTAGAAATAATTCTCTAGTTTGACAAGTTTGAGTTTTTCAAGCATATCTGCTAGCTGTTTTGTACAGTTATCTAATATATAACTGCAATAATCGAAAACAGGTAAAACAAATTGTTTATACATAGTTTCCAGGGTTTTCCGGTTTAATCAATATTTCATATTTCTAAGACCATTCATCATTCACCATTGGTGCAACCTTTTTGGCGATGTTGTTAATTTTATCATTTCAAGACCAGTCATGCTATAAAATAAGACCCAAGTGTTTATGACTTTGAACCGATTCAATAGCGTTATTACTCCTGGTAAGGTCAGGCATTTGAATTGGTTGCAACTTACGGGTATAGCGAATAGACTCTGCCCATTCAGAAATTCGCTTCAGATCATCATTTATATCAATAGCAGTTTCGACGGGGTCATAAAATCGATTCAAACGTATTTATTCATTGAAAAAAGGACGGAATCGGCAAACAAGCAAAATTATGCTAATATAAATGCCTCTTCCTACAAACTGGAACCATAACAAACAAACGTGCACAGAACCGAATAAGTTGCATACATTGCAGAATCATGAAATATAAAGCCAACAGGCATGTAAAGGCACGAGATCACAATATACAATTGAAGGCATTAAAGACGCTGTAGCACGTTTTTTCGCTTAAATAAGTCGATGAAATGTATTTAAAAAATAATTTCACCAATAGTAAAAGACCATTCTCTCTTCGGAAAATCAAGTTAAAATCGATTGTACATGGTTCAATAAATTCATGGGAATCGTTTTTGTTATGCGAAATGATTAAATTGTGTTCACAATAAAATGGCCGCCATGCAATTTTTGCTTTATACGCAACACATTTGTTACCACTACGGATAATTGGTTTGTGTAATAAGATTTTTTACCCTCTAACGTTAATATAAATGACTTAAACTATCAATATAAATAGGAAATTTGAAAAAATAAATTTGAAAAAAACGTGCTACTGCCCCTTTAAACTTGAAAGTAGTTGGAAGTTAAATAACAGCAAGTCAATAGCATGATAATCGAAAAAAGATGAGTTAACGATAACGATACAATTATGGACGGATTTACTAGTACTTGATTTTCCTGGTTAGTTGCGAAAGCATTTCCATGCAAGATGGATGTTATATTGAAACCTTTTTGTAAAGAAGTATTCGTTTACTCTTATATTATTGTATACAGGACAGGTTAGAAAAAAGTGCGGTGCATCCTCTAAATGGTGTCCACAGGCACATGTAGGGGTATCGGATATATATTTCTCGAACTTATAGCCATTTAGGTCGGTGCATCCAAGCCGGAGGCGAGAGTGAATGACCTGACAAAATCTTGAACCCAAAAATATATTGAAATATATGGGGTTATTGTTGCCTTGTTTTAGTTTCCTTTTAAATTCTCCAAGAGTATTGGAGTTAAAGAACCTGGAACCTCATATTGTATTCCATTGTAACCAATGTATTCATACAGACAATACTTTCAGCTGTAAGTACTGAAAAAGTGATGTTGATTGGTCCTCTCATTAACGGGATTGTTCAAAGTGTGTAAATATTGGACTGTTGAAGAACTCAACCGCGAGAAGACCCAAAATCGGGTGCGCGGGACTAGCTCTACTGCGCATGCTCAATATAGGCTGGTGACGTCATAGTCAGAATAGAACTATGGCTAATAGTGATATTATGTGTTGTGATAGGTGACATTCCTATATGTATTCATAGCGAAGGAGCAATTACTTCTTCACTCGTTTCCTAAATTTAAAGACCATGTTTGGATTTTCCCCTTGGAGCAGAAAAGTTTTGAACAACTACTTTGTAAACAATATAAAACACCGAATAACGACAGTAACAAGCCAGCCGGACTGCCGTGCTTGATCATTGATGTTTCCATCAACAACATCATAATTTCTACAATCGATGTTCAGAGTTTTTCATATTAACTGTCGAATAACATTTTGTCATTTAAAAATATTCTGTTTTACAAATGACACTAATATTTATTTGTTTCAAGACTACGAAATTCGAAGAATACAAGTCAAGGGAGCGAATTCTGTTGTTACCTGGTAAACGCTAAAATTTGGATCGGGTCGCGGAAATAGGATTTAAGATATTTTTTAATTAAGACTTCCCATTTTAAGATTGAATCGGTTGCATTTATTATTAATATGATATTAAGTTTAGTAATAGAAATATTTCTGTGGATAATAAATGACTATTCAATTTGATGTCTATTTATTTGACCCATTGACCCCTATTCATCTGTTGTATGTATCGTATATTTGGCCAAAAAACGTATTTGAGGATAAAATATTTTTCTAATTAAAGTGTGTGAAATTTTAATTCAAAATAAAATAATTAATGTTTGCCAGTCGTTGTATTTAATATAATACAAGTCACAAGGTGTTCTTCTTTGTCCACTTTTAAATCATCCTTAGTACGTTAAATATATATATTTGGAATATTATATAGTTCTTGTGTTCTGAGGCAAACCTTAACTTAAGACAGTTATGTTAAACATTTCTATATGAATTCTGACACGCTTCTCATATCAATCAACTTGTGTGGTTTTAATTAATCATACTTTTTATTTAGTCGATTCGTGTAAACATGAAATAAACAAAGTTTTTTTTTAGACAGCGTTGACTTTTATGTTGTTTTAGCAACACACCCGTACGGGGTCTAATTGGTGTTTATTCAATGCTGGTTGTTAGTTGTCATGTGTCTTAGTGTCTCAGATGTGGTCACATTTTTCTCTGTGTATCAGTGTCACAGACGTGGTCAAATGTGGTTCCTTCTGTCACATGCAGTTCACCCCGGTTCAGGTTCAGTTTTGTGGAGCATGCATGGATTTGTAAAGAACATATACACAGGGATTATTCATTTATTTTGAACAGGTACGTTATTTTGAACCCTTATATTAGTAAATAGTAGTTAACATTGAACACCGCCTAATTTTAATACTTGGGATAAGGAAAATATTTCTACGTAACCGAAACCGGTTTCAATAACCGAGTGCGTAATAGTTTATGTAAACTGGCCGGAACGCTTATTAGCACCTCGTATTGCATATACCTACGAGGTAATAATGGACAAAACCGTTTATGCAAATAAACTGTATTTTCTTTGTTATGCAAAGTATTAATCTTAATGCAAACATTCACATTAATCTCATAGTCAACTCGCCTTACCTCGCAGTCGGTCGGCTCGCCACTGAAGAGTCAAGGCTGTTAGTGGCGTGGAGGCTAGTGACAACTAATGTTGGTTTTTGTGACGAAATGATTATATTATTAGATATTGCCAGTACCAAATGAAGCAAGACAGCAAAGGTTTTAAGTTCGTGTGAACAGCAATAACCAACGCATTATGACTGTAGGCCTAATCGTGGTCTAAGATAGGAAGAAAACAGTCAGACAGTCACATTGTCGACTCGTGATCGGCATGATGTCAACATCGAAGGACAAGGTCAACGCAAAGTGAATGTGTTTGACTATGACTAGACTTGACTGGTGATGGTTGCATGATGTATGCATTTAAAATTCGCCGCACTGGAAACTTTTTGACACCGACAATTAATGTGTGCGGATTTCTATACAACCCTTGAACTGTAATTGAATATGGTGGGTTCACCGATAGTTACAGCTATTCGCGATATCAATGTTGCATACTGGTCAAATGTGGAACTTTCTAAAGCATTGACAAACTATGTTGACGCATATTTCTAGCATATAAAGTTGTGAAAATGAAATGTTAAGTGTTTGTTTTTAATTCAAAAGTAGTTCCGTTTCAACTTGACCCTAACTGAGAGGTCATTGGTTATCCAATCAGATCGCTGGAATTTTGGGTCAAGTTGTTACGACACAGGTCAACATGATACGACATGTGTGACGTACGAGATTAATATGTCAATATGTTGTACGTTCACCACGTGTGTAATAACTAATGTAATATATTCATCACGTCTCAATAATGATGTGTTTAACTTCCAATAACCACAACCCTTTTCCTTGCCTTTTTTTGTGCAGAATGATCACTTAGTGCCACTTATAGCTTGTTATAATGGAGATATTAGTGCTTATGTTCAATAGGTCTTCTGTTACCAGAAAAAAATCTAACCTAGCTTGTTGGCGAGGGTTTCTTTTCCACCATGTATATTTTCTTATATCAGTTTTTACCTCCTTCGATGCATCTAATAGGGTATTTTTTTCTAGGTGATCTAATACTATTTGGCGGGACTTAGGGTTGTTAATATTCTCATAGTTGTTTAGGTCTATCGAAGGATAAAGAACAAGATTCCAATCTCCACAAATTGTCATTGATTTCATCAATCTTATTGAATACATCTATATAAAAACAGGGAGTAGCTAAATAAGGACCATATAGGTAATTAAGAGTTAATTTAATGCATTCAACAGTTATATCTAAAATAAAGTAGTTACGATTTTCATCTTTAGAAATTTTGTGTATTTCATATTCAGAAGTGCTGTCTATAGAATGACTGCTTCTCATGAATTTGCGTAAATAAAGTTGTTATCTATATATTCGTAATTTCATCAATTTAAGATATAAATTACAGTATTAGTTCTAAATCTTTTTCTAAGTAACACAAAACAACTGGGCTCAACTAGACCTTTCTCCGGGAACAATTATAATGTATAGTACCTGAAAGATGAGTAACTTCTGAAAAAACATTAGTTCCCTAAAACCTGATGATAGTCGCATTCACAACTTTTACATATGGGATTGGAAGAAGTGACAACATACTAAATCAATCAATGATTACCAAATTATATTTGCCTGTAACCGATGCATCTGCTGTCATAGGTGGATTTAGTAATATGGTTTCATCTTCGGACCCATTCGTCATCTATTTGACGTAGATCTGATCATAGGCACGTTTCGGGTGTTGTATTACAAAAAACATTTCCTGGGGGATTCAATATGCATTTGAGTGTAATGACTTACTCCATCTTCTTCAGGCTGAGGTTTATTCATTGTAGATGAAATGTGATTGGAAGCTCCCTAGTGAACGGGGTCTGTACTTTCCTCTTCAGAGTTGATACCACACTGTCTTCTTGAATTAGCAGATTTATCAAACGACTGGTCAATATCCTAGCATAACATGTCTGACTACATGTAGTTCCATAAAAGGATACTGCAAGGTAGAAGTATATGAGGTACGAATAATTTAGCACTTAGGGCAGACACTTGGTGCCTGGAGTATTTTAGCACTCAATCGATTCATTTATTGTTATATCTAAACAGCTTTTAAACCGTTGTACATGTTCACTATATATATCAGGGAAAAGTCAAAACTTGAATTGCATTTAATTCCCTCATTACTTTGAAAAGAACTGGATGTTATAACAAAATTTACAGGGGAAAGTGTTTATTCAGTCATGGCTGATTCACAGTACTTCATGTTCCGGAATGTAATCTATGGAATCATACAGTTTAAAGATTCACTTTCAATTGGTTAAATCAAACATGCTGAAATAGTATTGCGTTCATAATATCCTACTCTCTTTTATTTCCTTAAAACAAAATAAGATATTATTTATTATTTGTTTTAGTCTTGTTGAATACATTGCATTTGTGCAGCAGGAATTATATATTGAAATATGGATCTCTACCTTACTCAATGAGATATACTTGGTACTCGACAGTAGCCTAATATTAAACATAATTGAAATTGTGCGTACTGAAGGGCCGACATATTTTCTGACAAATAACAAGACTATAGATATTTGAGTTTACACCCATATCACAAAACAGTCATTTATGAACCTTATGAATAACAAATTCCAGCAATAAAATAAGCAATCAAATATTAATATCTAATCAAATATCACATTTGATATTTAACGATTAGATGCCATCAAACATGCAGTTAGAGAGTTACTTAAGAATGTTTTATTGAGCACATTTACATTTGAAGAGAAGCAGGTCTTTATGAGTGCAGTTTCTTGATTATTTTGATTCTAGTTTTGGATTCTGAAAAAGAAGAAAAATAGATTGTTGAGGTTGAAGGTACATGTTGACGTACAGTTTGACGTAGAGATTAATATTAATTCTACCATAACATTTTAAAATCCTTGTTGTTGATTGGATTATTTATTGTTCGAACACAATTGTTATGATAGGCGATTTACTTTGTTGGAATACATTGTGACGTAAAATTCTACAGTAGGCTGATGTTTTCGGCTCCAATTGATAGAAATTGGTATCGAATCTACGTTAGACCATCCTCGGTTACCCATTGTTTTATATATGCTCCGTTACTCTCTACTATATCACCCATTGGAAACTTTATCAGGAGAATCTGTACTCAAATTACCCGCCCTTGGATAGCGTGAACCAATCGAACTGCTACGCAGCTTGTACCTGCGAATCAATGACAATTCATATCACTTCGTTGCAAAGAACGCGTGGTCATTTTGTTAGCCATCCGTCACCGGTTATCTCCCTTGACCATTTCCGTCTTATCCTATTGAGCATTTTCTTTGGTTACTGACTTCGTCACGCCGGCCAAGGGCGGGTAATTTTAGTACAGATTTCTCTGATTCCCATGGGTGATGTAGTGGAGAGAAACGTAGCATATATAAAACAATGGGTAACCGAGGATGGCGTTAGACTCACATAAAATTAAAGTTAAAAACAAAGTTGGTTTATCTCTTAATTATAATATATTATAATAATAGTATAATAATTAATTTGTATACCGCACATATCCACAGCGAATGCATGCTCAAGGCGCTCACTGTACAATTCCCCTGATCTATTCTGCTGCAGTAGCGCTCGGGGGTCACCTCCTTACTTTACTTCATGGACTCATTTAACGCTGGGTGAACAGAGGCACACTTCGAAGTCACTTACCCAGGGTTACATCATAAGTCTTTCAACTCAGACAGTGTGGGGCAGAGAATCACCCTTCAAACTCTCAGTTTATTCAGCAATGAGGACACGACCATTGTTGGCAAAAAGAATCTTGAAAAGCGGCGGGAAGATGGTCAACAGCTGCTGCTATAGACTGTGTTAAAATCGCATTTCTTTTGTTTTCCTATTATCTTTTGAATTGCATGGGTTTCAGCAACAACTGAGCGATTTAATATTAATTATAAAATATCAAATAATTTATTCATTTATGTGCTGAATCCATTTAAAGTTGCTTGCAACTTTATTTATTCTTTGGTTGTTTTTAAATTCTTTCCCCTCTGATTGAGTTTCCTAACCATTGGTTTGTATCCTATATAAATGTATCACATGTGTTGTTTCCTATCATTCCCCCTGATGAAAGAGTGAGTATATACCCTGATACGTCAGGTAATTTCACATTAAAGAAGTTGTTATCCAGAAAATATTCCTGTTCTTATGTAAGCCACTTCCAAATGCCCTTTAAGATATTTTGTCTCTTTTAAATATGTGGGGAGGTTTCTTGTGCATGCGTTTGCACTGTTTTTTCAACGTTCGTTTTCATGTTTAAAACATTTATCAAGCCGACCATGCAATATCGTTTTACAAGAATTATCTATATAAGTTGTGGGTAATGCGGCATTCTCGGTACATTTCTCTCGCTTTTGATTCCTCTTTGAATAAGTTAAATCTAATACAATATAATACCAGTACAAACCCATGACAATGGAAGTCACAACCAGGGTCAAGAACGTCGTTGGCGAACTGGTTTAGGCATATATTCTCACACTGCTGTTGGGTAGCGTCACTGCGTAATTTCTCGGAAACAGGGTCCACCAAATTGTGTATCTCTTTCTGATCCAATACTGTAACGGCGTAATTTGAAATTAAATTAAGGACTTGAGTTTTTGCAAATCGAAATATAAATATTAAAATAATATCGAACTAACAAAATGATCAGAGAAGACATTGATAACATTAATCATTTAATCGGTTGGCATTTCCCTTCGTTATGTCATTGTGTCCTTTATACAAGTACTCTTTGGTTTGGGTATAACAACACCTGACTTTCTTAATACCAATATTGTAAAGGGAAATCATTGCCCTAAGCGTAGTTGGTTTGGAGTCACATAGTATTTAGTAAGGGTCATATGTATTTGAACATTTCTTTAGTGAAAGGACGTGTAACTAACTCCTTCTCTGTGTTGCGGATTTACCTCCTGTAGCTGCCTCTAATATCTGGATCTGTGGCATGTTGTGTAACCTAACGTCAGCTTGTGTAACCTTCTAAGTCTTTCAAGAAGTAGTTTTATTATAAACGGGATTTGAGGACACTTATCTATTTGAGTCTAACTTGAATAATCCATTCATCAAATGAACGGCATTTAGGAATTGTGCATAACTGCTTATATCTGATAAAAAGAACATTTCAAATTTCTGGTCGAATACCATGTATATATAATCTCGTGAAGTAGAAATGCCCATTTACACGCTTGGCTTCTGCACTCGTGAATATATAAATGTTGACTTCAATGATGAGATATAGACATGGTATTCGACGTAAAATGTCAAATGTCCTCTATGGACAATACTATGAACTCACTATTTCCGAAAAGCATTCTCTTCTCGGAGAGCACAACAGCAAAAAGACAACAGATAATGATGGCCACCTTCATGTTGTACTGAAACAAATCATGTTATACTAAGAACAGTGGCAATGTGGTTATATTCACAATCCCCTTAGGTTGACCGTTCACCACATGGCATTCAAATGATATTTATAAGCTATCTATCTCTCTTTTCCCGGGTCGATAATGTTTTGAAATTTCAAACCTTCTTTTGTCGATTTCAATACAACCTTTGTGGTTTTGCTTATTTACTTTTAATCCAGACATTTTATAAAATGTGTCTAAAGTATTCATTGTTGTATGTAGATTCTTTTCCGACCCTTTGAGAATAATTCTGTATCTTCAGCATATTGTCCTATCTTATGTACGGTATCATGTAAAACGATACCTTTGACAATATCTTTGTTTTGCCTAATCATTATCCCTAATATTTCTGCTACTAATAAAAAAAAGGTATGGAGATAGCGGGTCGCCCTGTCTACTTCCCATTTCGTTATCAAACAATGTGAAAAGATGACCATTTTGTGAAACGCAAGATTGATTATAATTAATTAATATTTGGATCCATTTTATCATGTTTGTTCCAAACTGCAATGTTTTTAAAGACATCTATTATAAAAGTTTATGAGACAGTATCAAATCCTTGTTCAAAGTAAATTAATGAAAGAAGCCCGCGTTGTTTTCTTAATTAACTTTCAAATATGATATAATAAAACAAACGAATATTAGCACTTGTACATCTACTGGATATGAATCCTGTTTGATTACTATGTATGAGGGATGGTAGAACTGATTTTAATCTATTTGCAATACATGAGCTTAATATTTTATAGAATATATTTAAGAGTGTGATAGGTCTCCAATTGTTTAACATTGTCCTATCTTTTCCCGGCTTTGGTATACAACTATAATACAAGTAATTATTCCTTGTTGAATTGTCGAACTTAATGCATCATTTTTCCATGATTCTAGAAAATATCTGTATACCCATGTTCCTAATTCTTTCCAGAAAAAACTTTTAAAATTCTACACTAAAACCGGTAAAGGGTAAAGCGTACAGCCTTTTAGCTCATCAGGCCTGAAAGGCCCATTGCGCTTATGGCATGGCATGGCGTCCAGCTTCTGTCCGTTTGAAACTTTTCGCTTTTTCGACTTCTTCTCCATAACCAATGACTCCACAGAGATGAAATTTTATGTACAGTCTCCTTGGCCAATGGGGATTCTTAATTGTAGATTTCGTGACCCCTTGACCCCAAATGGGGTCACAGGGGTCACATCCTTTAAAACCTATTTTCATCTTCTTCTCCAGTTCCAAAAGGTTTAGAGAGCTGAAAGGTTGTGTGCAGACTCTTTGTCAATTGGTATTCTAAATTGTAGATTTCGTGACCCCATGACCCCAAATGGGGTCACAGGGGTCACATCCTTAAAAACCTAGTTTCATCTTCTCCTCCAGTTCCAAAAGGTCTAGAGAACTGAAAGGTTGTGTGCAGACTCCTTGTCAATGGGGATTCTAAATTGTTGATCTCGTGACCCCGTGACACTAAATGGGGTCACAGGGGTCACATTCTTAAAAACCTATATTCATCTTCTCCTCCAGTTCCAAAAGGTCTAGAGAGCTGAAAAGGTTGTGTGCAGACTCCTTGGCCAATGGGGATTCTAAATTGTAGATTTCGTGACCCCGTGACCCCAAATTGGGTCACCGGGGTCACATCCTTTAAACCTATTTTCATCTTCTTCTCCAGTTCCAAAAGGTTTAGAGAGCTGAAAGGTTGTGTGCAGACTCCTTGTCAATGGGGATTCTAAATGGTAGATTTCGTGACCCCATGACCCCATTATTGGTCAGGGGGGTCACATCCTTAAAAACCTATTTTCATCTTCTTTTCAATTTTCAAAAGGTTTAGAGAGCTGAAAGGTTGTGTGCAGACTCTTTGGCCAATGGGGATTCTATATTGTAGATTTAGTGACCCCATGTCCCCAAATGGGGTCACAGGGGTCACATCCTTTAAAACCAATTTTCATCTTCTTCTCAAGTTCCAAAAGGTCTAGAGAGCTGAAAAGCTGTGTGAAGACTCCTTGGCCAAAGAGGATTCTAAATTGCAGATTTCGTGACATCCTTAAAAACCTATTTTCATCTTCTCCTCCAGTTCAAAAGGTCTAGAGAGCTGAAAGGTTGTGTGCAGACCCCTTGGCCAATGGGGATTCTACATTGTTGATCTCGTGACCCCCTTGACACTAAATGGGGTCACAGGGGTCACATCCTTAAAAACCTATTTCCATCCTCTTCTCAAGTTCCAAAAGGTCTAGAGAGCTGAAAAGTTTTGTGCAGACTCCTTGGCCAATGGGGATTCTAAATGGTTGATCTCGTGACCCCGTGACCCCAAATGGGGTCACAGGGTTCACATTCATAAAAACATCCATAAAAATCCCGTGACACTAAATAGGGTCACAGGGGTCACATCCTTAAAAACCTATTTTCATCCTCTTCTCCAGTTCCAAAAGGTCTAGAGAGCTGAAAAGTTGTGTACAGATTCCTTTGTCAATAGGGATTCTTAATTGTAGATTTGGTAACACTGGCCTGGGACCCAAAATAAAGGCCTCTCAGGCCATGACCTAACAACCTATTTTCATCTTCTCCAGAACAAATGTACCAAGAAGGCTGTTAAATTGTGTGCAGACTCTTTAGCTAATTGGAATTCTAAATTGTAGATTTTGATACCCCGGCCCCCAAATAAAGGCCTCACAGCCCATGACCCTAAAATATATTTTCTTCCTGTCCTCCAAAACAAAGAGACCTTGAAGGCTGTAATAGTGTGTGCATACTCTTCAGCCAGTAGATATGAAGATATGGTGACTCTCTGGTGCCCCAAATAAGGGCCCATTAAACGATATAAACCCTGATGAGCTACAGAGCCCATGGCTCTATTTTTATAAAATTCCAATTGTTTTTACACAGGACACTGCAGTGCTTGCTGATGTTGTTGGTCAATAACGCACTGACGTTTAAAATGATTTTAAAAACAAATCTACAATTATCTTGACTTTGATAAAACTATAAATGAGTGTTTTCGAATATCATTCAAGCTGAAATACGCGGGTAAACTACCGGTTACGCTTTTCAATGATTCGTAAGCAGTTTTAGGATTCGCATGAACAGAGTGAAATTTTGCGAAAGTTGTTCGTGCATTTGACCTTTGACCTGTTTTGCATAATTATCAGATTTGGATACCAAGTTTATCAGATTGCTTTATTGCATCGATAAATCCCTCCAATATATGATAAAAGTTTATATCGAAATATATACTCACATATATATACTCAAGTACCCACTCTCACTTCACTTCACCCACTTAATGGTATCAGTCGTCTAATGATATTTTATTGCAATAGATATACTTTCCTTAATTGTAGGATTCTCCTTTTATAAATAAAATGTATAATCTCGACATATGTTTGTGCATTACACAGGAACAACATAAAGGCGAGACATTTTAATTTGTAGATAAACATAGTACTGTGTTTGAAAATCAGCGGCATAAAACTGAATTAGTATAGTTCTAAATTTAATTTAAAGTGAAACGCGCAGGCGCGATAGGAGATTGAAAAAGGATGGTTCCTTTCTATTCATGGTTTACGGCGTCATGCAGCAATGATGCCAATTAAGGTTCAAGAATATGCATGATTTGCATGTTAGTGCTTTAGAGGCGTTGTAGTTCTTACTGAAATAAAGTGTTCTCCGAAATGGGTAAATAAGTTTTACCAATGACTAATTAGTACTCCTAAATTTATAAAAAAAAAAGAGTTCTTAAACGAATGTACAGGGATGTATATGTCATGCAAGTCAATTTCCGATCGAGCGGTCAGTTTAAGATGTTCAAATTAACCCTTAACTTGCGAATCCTGGCATAGTCTGGGATGGCAATAAACAATTCCGAGGTGCCTCATACCGGGTCACGGACACTTGCTTAGATTTATTTGTGAATGTCTACCATTGAGCTAGTATTCAATTAGCCCTGTCCGCGATCTGCGAGTCGAGTTATCTCACGGAGTTGCTCCATAAAAAGGTTTGTATTATGCCTCGCAGTTCGCCATGATAACGAGTCTTTGTCAATGTCCGGTCGAAATGTCCAGCAAAAATCACACCATTGGATTGTTGACCCGTAACGCATCGATAATTAGCTTTACAAAAGGCCAATTTTGTCGGGCTTCGCCCCGAAGCCCAATATCCCTGTGGGATAATTATCACCCACGTGTTTGCATTGCCTCGGGTTTGCATTGCTCGTACATGCTATCTGCCTCGCATATAGCGGGACGGGGAAAACAATCGGTAACCTGCCTTACTCCCACACTTCATATCATGTGAACGAATTGGTTGTTTTCAAAAAAGATTACGCCAAAATAAAGGGGAAAGAACAGACAACAATTCCATATAAAATTTGCAAATGTCAAAAAAAATAATAAAGACACATCAAGCGCCGTGAAAAAAGGTCATGTTTACACTTCATAAATTTTGAAACAATCAGCGATTTTCACAACTTCCTACACAATTTATCACTGCTCAACTACTGAATGCATTTTCATAATTTTTATATCACAATAAACCGAAAAGAATAATCTTTTATTCTATATAAAATGCGCATATTTATTCACAGAAATAAAGATACAAGTTTACCTTTCTGAGAGGCATGTAAAACCAAACGACACACAAACTAATCAACATATTTTCATCGGTTATGGTTCGAGGTTAGCATTTATTTGAAAGGTCAAACAACATAACCATATTTGGGTTGACATGTGCTTATTTGTCAACTGGTTCGAGATTATGATTTCTTGGAAAAGTGTGATGAACGACCGTTTGCAATGCCGCATACATGTTGTAGTATTTACGATTTTATAGGTGGAAATAAAGACAAACTTTACATAGCTATAGAATTATAACCAAAGGTCGCATTCTAATAATCGTTATATCATTGTGAAGCCAGACATCTTGTCTTTAATTCCGTATATAAATTTAATTTTTCGTTTCGTATTCATTATACTTTGAGGCCCGAATTAAAGACAATCTTTCGAAAGTGATAGAATAAAACGAAAAATAGAGCCATGGGCTCTGTAGCTCATTAGGGTTTGATGATGAAGACAGAAATATATTGTCTCAATACAATGCACAATCCCTAGCCCTGACAAATGTTGAAATTGAGAGAGAGCACTCAGCAAGGTCAACACACAGGAGATTGTGCAATATGCTGAACCCTTGGCTCTGGTTACAAGCCAGATGTGCTTTTACAGTCAAATTATGTAATAGCCTCTGCCTTGCATTTAACACTGGCAGCACTGATCCAACTGTATAAGGCTTAGAGAGAACAGGCAATGTGATGAAACTCATGGTACATAGTACAATTTAGAATCACCTTGGCTTAATAATCTGTGCACTATTTTAACGGTTCTAAGCCTTTTCATCTAAACATCTAAACATTCTGAACGCAATATTCCTTCTAAATTAGTTTGTTCTGGAGAAGACGATGAAAATAGATTTTAATGTTTTGACCTGTGATGGCCTTTTTAAAAAATAATTTCCACAATATTCAGTTCACAGGCTATTCAACAGTTCTCATTTCACATTGATTACATCGATTTGACAAACATAACATAATGGAGACTTGATCTTCGACATATACTTCACATTCCTACTGAATAAGATTAACTCCTTTCAGGCCTGATGAGCTAAAAATTAAAGGCAAAACAATTCAAGTGATATACAGAATTACAATTTTGTAACAATCCAGAAAATACCTTATTCGTTGAAACCATACTGAGATACTAAGATTCTTCCGACAGGACTTGTGTCATCTGGTCTAGCAATGAAAAAGGCTTGTTTATGCTTCGCGAGAAAACATAAATCTAGGCGTTTAATTATATACATCACGAAGAAATATAAATATAGGCGTTGAATTAAGCTTTTAGTTATAGTTTGATGAAAAGTATATAACATGTATAGATATGAATTATTAGACTTATGGCAAAATAATCAAGTAAGAAAAACTGATAACATGGCACAATCGATATTATCAACAATCTTGTTTATATATATTAAATTAAAAATATATATTAATATATATAATATATATATAAATATGCTTTTTAATTCCAACCTTTTAGTGTTTATACTCGTATCTGTATATCATTAAAATATATGTTTTCTCTGTATTGTCATGTTGCTCTTTGAGCATGCACCAGTGAATGGAAAATAGCGCCAAACATATCCCTGTTAGTATTTAAGTATTTATTAGAATTTTTAACTCCATGGCCCATCATCAGGTCCACAGGGGTCACACCTGAACAACATACTTTTTGTCTCCTTCTCCAGAACCAAATACCCTAGAAAGTTGCGATAGTATGCACTATAGTGTTCAGTGAGTGAGTTGTTTAACAATGCTTTGTGTAATTTTTTAACATCAAATGGGGTCACAGTTGTCACATCCTTAAAAACATATTTTCATCTTCCTCTGCAGTTCCAAAAGGTTTAGAGAGTTGAAACGTTGTGCGCAGACTCCTTGGCCAATGGGGATTCTCAATTGTACATTCCGTCACCCTGCGACCCCAAATGGGGTCACCGGGGTCACATCCTTAAAAAACCTATTTTCATCTTCTTCTCCAGTTCCAGATAACCTTTTAGCAATGAACATTACTACAGTTTGCCAAATGAATTGAAACCAGGTCACACTTGCGTATTTGCCCTTAAAACCGACACTTTCGCCCTCTCAAGAAACGCTACATTCCAAAAAACTGACATTTTTTAGGAGGCACCTTGGAAATTCCACCTGCGTTGCAGGGTTGATTCGGATTGCTGCATAAGAGTATCTTTAACACTTAAACGGTATTTTTTGTATTTTGGTAATAGGTTTTCCTGTATAGTTTCGATTTTCCAAATGACAAAATAAACTGGTTGGTTTTTCACCTTCTTCATACATAGATATATTATTGACACCGTACTCAGTTCAAGCATTTTGCATGTAAATGCATTCATTCACATGGTCATGGACATTTTTGCGCGATCCTTTCAAAAATCAACAATTGGCCCCTGGTTTCTTGTTCATGGAGATATTTTTCAATCAGTTCATTAGCATCTATCTAAATAGTAGGAACGGTTCAAAAAAGGGGGCGGAGGGGGGGAGGGGGGGGGGGGGGGGGGGGGGGTGTTATAGGGACGCCGAGGTGTAATATTTGAGCGACAGATAACCTTTTTACAGTTTGCCAAGTGATTTGAAACCAGGTCATATTTTGGGTGTTTGACAATGCCGTATTGGTCCTTAAAGCCGACACTTTCGCCCTCTCAAGAAACGCTGCATTCAAAAAAACTCACATATATATACTCAAGTACCCACATTCACTTCACTTCAACCACTTAATGATATCAGTCGTCTAATCATATTTTATTGCAATAGATATACTTTCCTAAATTGTAGGATTCTCCTTTTATAAATATAATGTATAATCTCGACATATGTTTGTGCATTACACAAGAACAACATAAAGGCGAGCCATTTTAATTTGTAGATAAATATAGTACTGTGTTTGAAAATCAACAGCATATAACTGAATTAGTATAGCTCTAAATTTAATTTAAAGTGAAACGTGCAGGCACGATAGGAGATTGAAGAAGGATGGGTACTTTCTACTCCTGGTTTACAGCGTCCTACAGCAATGATGGCAATTAAGGTCCAAAAATATGCATTATTTGCATGTAAGTGCCTTAAAGGCGTTGTAGTTCTTACTGAAATAAAGTGTTCTCCGAAATGGGTAAATAAGTTTTACCAATGACTAAATAGTACTCCTAAATTAATAAAAAAAAGAGTTCTTAAACGAATGTACAGGGATGTATATGTCATGCAAGTCCATTTCCGATCGAGCAGTTGGTTTAAGATGTTCAAATTAACCCTTAACTTGTGAATCCCGGCATAGTCCGGGATGGCCATAAACAATTCCGAGGTGCCTCATACGGGGTCACGGACACTAACTTAGATTTATTTGCGGATGTCTACCATTGAGCTAGTATTCAACTAGCCCTGTCCGCGATCTGCGAGTCGACTTGTCTCAGGGAGTCTCTCCATAAAAACGTTTGTATTATGCCTCGCAGTTCGCCATGATAACGAGTCTTTGTCAATGTCCGGTCGAAATGTCCAGCAAAAATCACACCAAATAACGCATCGATAATTAGCTTTAAAAAAGGCCTATTATCCCTGGGGGCTATTTATCACCCACGTGTTTGCATTGCCTCGGGTTTGCATTGCCCGTACATTTCACATTGATTACATCGATTTGACAAACATGTCCATAATGGAGACTTGATCTTCGACATATACTTCACATTCCTACTGAAAAAGATGAACTCCTTTCAGGCCCGATGAGCTAAACATTAAGGCAAAACAATTCAAGTGATATACAGAATTACAATGTTGTAACAATCAAGAAAATACCTTATTCATTGAACCCATACTGAGATACTAAGATTCTTCCGACAGGACTTGTGTCATCTGGTCTAGCAATGAAAAAGGCTTGTTTATGCTTCGCGAGAAAACATAAATCTAGGCGTTTAAGTATATACATCAGGAAGAATTAGAAATATAGGCGTTGAATTAAGCTTTTGGTTATAGTTTGATGAAAAGTATATAACATGTATAGATATGAATTATTAGACTTGTGGCAAAATAATCAAGTAAGAAAAACTGATAACATGGCACATTCGATATTATCAATAATCTTGTTTATATATATTAAATTAAAAATATATATTGATATATATAATATATATATAAATATGCTTTTTAATTCCAACCTTTTAGTGTATATACTCGTATCATTACATCATTAAAATATATGTTTTCTCTGTATTGTCATGTTGCTCTTTGAGCATGCACCAGTGAACGGAAAATAGCGCCAAACATATCCATGTTAGTATTTAAGTATTTATTAGAATTTTTAACTCCATGGCCTATCATCAGGTCCACAGAGGTCAAACCTTCAAAACACAATTTTTGTCTCCTTCTCCAGAACCAAATACCCTAGAAAATTGCGATAGTATGCACTATAATGCTCAGTGAGTGAGTTGTTTAACAACGCTTTGTGTATTTTTTTAACATCAAATGGGGTCACAGGGGCCACATCCTTAAAAACCTATTTTCATCTTCTTCTCCAGTTCCAAAAGGTCTAGAGAGCTGAAAAGTTGTGTGTAGACTCTTTGCCCAATGGAGATTCTAAATTGTTGATCTCGTGACCCCGTGACCCCAAATGGGGTCACAGGGGTCACATCCATAAAAACCTATGTTCATATTCTTCTCCAGTTCCAAAAGGTCTAGAGAGCTGACAAGTTGTGTACAGACTCCTTTGTCAATGGGGATTCTTAATTGTAGATTTGGTGACCCTGGCCTGGGACCCCAAATAAAGGCCGCACAGGCCATGACCCTAAAAATATATTTTTTTCCTGTCCTCCAAAACAAAGAGACCTACAGTAGTCCAATAAATAAACATACCCCGTATATAGAAAGTTTCTAGTGCGTATCTAGAAATTTCGAGTTTTTACTTTTTGCGAGATATTCACACAATTTTTAGATATTCTGAAACTGCATATTTGCATTTGCATATTTTTTAAATTTCAACAATATAAGTCACTAAAACAGCAGAAAATTGATGTTCAGTTTCGTGGACTCCTCGTTATAACGCGCCTCGATGAACTGCTCAATGGACAGTCTAATTATAACAGTCGCTGTTTAGCCTCTCGCTGGACTGCGCCATGACGGGTTTGTTGTAGCTTGTGAGTAAATTAATGAAGGATAGTCATCGACTATAACATGAAAAATGTGGATTTATTCAGAGATGTAATTGAAACAATGTATAAGCTTCTAAGTAAGATCTCATGTATATCATATTATAGGCTCAAAATTATCATATACAACTTTCAATCAATCAAACTGTGAGAAATGTTCATTAAAAACTGATTATAGTATTTTTGTAAATTATGTGGAGTAACTATGCCACTTTTCCTATCTTAATAAATGATATACAAGGTATTTTATTAAACGGACATCACTATGCTCCTAATTTTGCAATGAAATGTCCTGTTATCAGTATTGATATTATATAAGTTATAACATTCAGTGGAGGTTTACATCGTGAATTATAAGACCCGCATTATTTTTTATTCTACGAGCCGGAGGCCGGGTCTTATAATTCACGATGTAAACCTCCACTGAATGTTATAACGTTTTTATCCTACCGAATGTCTCAAAATATTATTAAAAACAAACAGAAATGCTCGAACATCGTTTATTCAAAGAAGCAACAAATCTGGGTCAGAGTCAAAATAAACTGTATCACGTGTCATGGACTGACTGACGTGGACGCACGCTTTATTTCGGTAGCGGGGTATAAGGCTTTTATCACCCTCGGTGACATTTATCCACCTGGGTGAGGGTGAGTATGGTTATTTGTTCAGGGTCACGTGGACCAATCATAGATCGACATTCTTACATGAGGTAGGATAAAGCTCTTTATCCTATGTGTTTAGCTTTACCATTATTGGCGTTCTCCCAATGGCGATTGTTTTATAATTTTAAAGATGTGTACACTGATAAAATGGTTTCTTCATTACATCTTATCAATGCTTTCAACAGCGGAGAAAGGAAACGACTTTATCATGTCGCGCGTACCACGTACCGTACGGCAAGATAGACAATGAAGGATGGCATAAAACACATATGCAATCACGCCAATCAGGGCGACTGTACATTAATTCATCCATTGATATGGCGGTAAAACATGTTATTACTTTCCCTTTGTTTATTACGAAAGACCAGTTCACCGACACCAACTGATATGAAGAGGCATCCAAGATCTCAGGTGCTGCTTCAAGCCAACAACAAACTCAGCTATCTTCATACATAAAAAAAAGTCGGCCATCCTGTCGTTAATATAAAACTCTAAAAACACAGAAAGCTTAAACTTAAACCCATTCCCTCCTTCTATCTCTAACTTACCGTAACTCATTCCAAATATCAATGTTTCTACCCACTCACTATTCGGCACGTCAACATTTACAAGTTATATAAAGCTACAAATTCATGCACTGTATATTCGGTGACATGACAGGCGTAAAATACAAAATAAACAATCACAAATTTAAATCTTAGCATGGACGAGATTCAAAAGTGAGATTCTCAAATTAAGAATATAAACAACCTGTTGCAAATGCGCCTCGTTCTCAACATTGGAAACTTTACAATGTGAGCATATACTGTTATAAGGTAGTTTTCGGTTTATAAAATCGGCCAACTTTTAAAAATCTGGTAATATACAATATTACAATTTAAGCGATATGCTGCCTTTTGATTGTACTAAACAAAGTAACATGACCGGTATATACCCCGAACAAGTTTGGCGATAAACAAAGGACTGACGTTTAAATAAAATAAATTACAGCAAATGAAGGATACACGAAATCATGCCGGAACTATTTTCCCGGGGATTTCCCAGTATCGTATATCTGACCATACCACATTCTTGACAGTTGTCACTTCACACAAGATTTCACTTCTGATAATAAATCACCACATTCCTACAAATAAAGATAATTCCGCGACTGTTTCAAGGCCCCCTAAAGATTATGTACACTTATGATGTATGCCTGTTTGAAAACTTAAATCCGTCAATGTCTATGATAATGTATAACACCGGTGGGTCAGCAAATGGTACACAATGTCATGGGAACCTTAAATAATTGTAAATTTACTTTCAATGCAAACAAAGTTATGTGACGACCATGCCCATCTTGCACTTAAATCTGCACATTGAATCAATGCGCGAATTAGGTTGACTTGATGACAACTACTGTTTTCTGTTGTATTTAAAATCAAACTAAATATTCATCCTTCCATTGTTATGATCTTGTTATTGGTCCTGGAGTGACACCCAATTGAAGACCTGAAGAAGGCAATTCACGAACATGATTGAAAGACAATGACTGATTTTGGTGTCAATACACTGACGTGTTAAGATGTTGAGCATTACAACATGCTATTGTTTTTGTTCATACATAAATATGCAATATTCAACATGTTAACCATACTTGAAAAGACCGATATACTGGTCGAAATGAGCTCATCGTATTGCATTAACGAAGATTGATCCAGTCAAACCCATCTGATGTTTACTCTTTTCTATATATAACCTTACCTATGGTGAGAAGCAACTCATCTTATTTATATATATATTTTACATTAGCCCAGCAGGCTTGGAAAGTTATTCAAATACTCCAATCAAGGTTAGGTAAATTTACATCTTTGCCGCAAAATATTTGTTTCAAAATTTTTGACATAAAAGTTCTACCAATTTTGACTTATGGATCCGAAATTTGGGGGTTTCACGCATCACCTGATGTTGAAAATGTTTTCATTAAATTTTGTAAATTAATTGTGGGACTGAAAAGAAATACTCCAACTAATTTTGTGAGATCTATTCTGACTAGGCAATCTGTCAAAGTGTCCCATTACTCAAAAATTATAAACTTTTGGCTTAGATTATTAACACAAGAAAATAATGCTATATTGAAGAAAGCCTATAGTTTCCAATATAAACGGGAAGAAAGTGGTAGTGCTTGCTGGGCACTTAAGGTTAAATCATTGTTGTTTTCATATGGTTTCGCAGAGGTTTGGTTTCAACAGGGAGTTGGAAGGGCTGGTTTATTCTTGTATTATTTTAGGCAAAGATGTGTAGACATTGAAACCCAGGTTTGTCATGATAACATTCAATCTAGTTATAAACTGGTATTATTCTCAGCTATAATGGATAATTTTCAATATCGTAATTCGGTTCGGTTCATGGATGTAATATTATTTCGAATTAATATCTTAAATTTTCTTGGATCCAATCATAGTCTTCTTATTGAAACGGGTAGATACTATGGTATACCAAGACATGAACGTTTTTGTCCCTTTTGCATAAGAACATAAGATGAGTTTCATTTTTGCCTCGTGTGCCCATATTATGGTGACCTGCGTGTCAATTTGTTACCTCGATATCATCATTCTTTCCCAACTCCGGAGAAATTAGCTTTGCTATTTTGTTCCACGTCTCGCAATCAGTGTATAAATTTGGCAAAATATATATTTCTTGCTGCAAAGAAACGTAATTCCTTTTTTAAAGGGATACCTTTTGTATAATATCCCACATCATATGTTCTCAATTTAACCTGTAAATGTATAACACAGCGCTCTTGTATTAAAACTGAATTTATCATGCTCTGTACATGTATAATGGGCCGGTGGCCTCTTTACCTGAATAAAAGCATATCATATCAATATGCAATATTCAACATGTTAACCATACTTGAAAATACCGATATACTGGTCGAAATGAGCTCATCGTATTGCATTAACAAAGATTGATCCAGTCAAACCCATCTGATGTTTACTCTTTTCTATATATAACCTTACTTATGGTGAGAAGCAACTCATCTTATTTATATATATATTTTATGCATGCGCTTGTATCCGGAAGAGATCCGCCAATGAGTGACTGGTATCTAGGTCAGTAAGGTATCGTTGCACTGAGTAATTTTAACGTTTGAATAACCTGCTGCACGTTTCAACAAGGTTATAATCGCGTGGACCAACACATTATGACATTCATTTCTTAATTTAATGCAAGCTGATCAAGGGATAGGATGTGTTTTGAAGAGGACATTCTGTGTTTATCAATGAAATTACATTACTTGATTACAAAACATACACACCCGTGCGGATTACCTTCACCTGGCAGGTGTAACATCAACTGTCTTGCTTTAATTAATCACCAGTAGAATAATGGAATGAATGAAAACATGTAACCCGAAATAAACATTACGATCACTGAATATACAAAAATGTATATTTGACATTGTATATTCAAATGTTTTACTTAACATGGCATAGTTCGTCCTCAAAACGTGAAATACGTTCCTTATTAAACGTAAACATTGTGTATATTTATATCCATGCATAAATGTCCAAACTATATAAGTCAGTCGGTAATATATGTATTTATGTTGTATCAATAGAGGGTGTAAAATGGGCGTACTCACTAATGTGTATGTAAATGTACTTAGTGTTTACAATGTGAGACACTGATTACCTGTGTTGATGTTGGAATTCTCATAGATATAACGAAGTGTTTCTTGGAATATTAATGTAATCAGTTAATTATTTTCGACAATTATGCTAAATTTGCAATATTAAGAATCGTTATATTTTTGCCAATAAAAAATAATGGAGACATTCAATAAGTTGGGGTTACCGAAACGTCGAAATTGTAACAAAAAGAAGTTTATCTTCCTCTGACCCCGAGTCATTCGATGTTGCTTGTCACAAATTGACAATTGTATT
This sequence comes from Gibbula magus, assembly GCA_936450465.1. Lineage (NCBI taxonomy): Eukaryota > Metazoa > Mollusca > Gastropoda > Trochida > Trochidae > Gibbula > Gibbula magus. Next base: position 50,951,371 of record OW388300.1, on the reverse strand, counting down.
AACAAATCCGAAAAGGCACAATTACACAAAAACATAACATTGTTTATAAGCTGAATAATAAGTTATTTGTTTCTCTGTGAATATTCTTATACTACATACCGGTAATATGTGTAATTATACCAAAAAGTTGGAATTGATAAAAAATACATAAGTTCAAGCTAGCGTGACACTGATAATGAGCCAATATGAATTGGAGTCTTTGATTCAAGTAGTTAAAGTTACCCTGTCATGTTAGAAATGTAAAAGTTCTGAAATTACACGACTTTATACGTGTATACTGATGGTTTATCATTGTGTTGATGAGGCATTTATAATTAAATGAGTTTGTAAAGAAATTGCATATAAATGGTAAAGAATTTGTTTGTTCGGCTTACATACAATACATTGTTTAATTACATTAAATCAATCACAATACAATATCGATGATTGAACGTAAATCTCACAGAAAAACATCATCCACCAAGTGCATTTGATAATGACAGGGGGCTCCGGTTAAAGTTATGTAATGAGTATAGACCTAAGGTCATTTGCATTCATTTGCTTATATCAAATATTTTTTTGATAATTAAATTGAGTTAGTATTGAATCAGTTAACTCGGTTTGATGAATTAGAATTCAGTTGTTATTGGAAGAAATGAATTTGGTATAAATAAGCAGGTCAGTAATATGGTACGGCAATTCTCAAGAATCATTCGACAAATAAAACGTAAGACCTATTGAATGAACATTTAGTACTAGTCCGTAAAATGTTTATAAACATTTTGAAATATACATTACCATACTCAATAAGTATAGTTTTGAAATTGTGTTCAACTTTAGTGGGGCCATTGGCAATTTTGTCGTGGAGCCACTGGATCAATGGAGCGGAAAAATAACCTTGCGTAACTCACATTCGTTCACATTATAGACAGTTATTCTAATCTATATGTCGCTATACCTTTGAATGAACTCATAAAACACAATGGCAGAGGCCGCCAAAGAGTTGTATAAGAGACAGGCGAATGTATATCAATGTTTCAGTGAATGTATATAGACGGATAGGCATACACGTGATTAAACAATCAGGGCTGTTTCCGGTTATTGGGAATCACTTACGTACTGATGACATCTATACAGGGGTGATTAGCAGGGGATTCAACGTCCTACAGTGGAGCGTGTCTAACTTCAATTCCTGACACTGCGTCATAAAACAATGAATTTTATCTCCTGGGTTTTTATATCTTCACTCTAAGTATAACATGTAAAATATTATGTTCAATGTGTGATGCTAAAATAATTGTAAATGGAATCCACGTTTTAGCTGATTGTTACTTTATTGCAGATTTAAACTTCAACCCACTGCAACAAACCTGCTATCTAATGAATACCCAAAGTATAAGATAAACTCCATTCAACTGTGAGCTTCATTTCACACTGCTTTAGTCTCTTTATTAAATACGTGTACGAAAGCTTTGTGTTTGTTTGTGTAATGTGTTTTGTTTACCATTTACTCAATTGTTGTAGAACATGCATATTTGCATATTCAGTTTGTAAGTATATATGAATCCTGTGCGAAAGTATGCCAGTCTATAGGTTTGCCTGTGTGTTTTTCGTTCGGTATACATGGGGATAAATAAGTATTAAATGTGTCGACCATATTTAACCTGTTATCTTCATGTATCTCGCGAATGTGTCTGGACAAATATATTCGTATATGTATGTATTGTAATGTAAATAAGTTTGTGTGCCTCAGTATGTAATTCACTACTTCTCCCTCACACATTCTCTCCCCTTCTCTCCCTCTCCCTCTCACCTTTCCCCTTCCCCTTTTCCCATCCCCTCCCCTACCCTATGACAGTATGTATTTGAACGTAAATGGGTATGTGTGCCTGTATTAATGTAAAAGTGTATCTATGATTCTCTCCTCCTTCCCTCTGTTCCTCCCTCATATCCCTCTCCTCTCTCTCCCCCTTCTTTTCTCCCCCCTCTCTCTCTCTCTCTCTCTCTCTCTCTCTCTCTCTCTCTCTCTCTCTCTCTCTCTCTAACATTTGTATATGTATATTTTTTATGTGGGCCGGAAAATATAACAAAATAGTTCTCATAGAGTTCTCATGTGTATGTATGCACATTGAAATAGTAAACAAACACCGCATTTCGTTCAGTATAAACATATCCTAGGGAAAATTGTGACAAGAGAAAATAAATTGAAGCATTTAACATTTAATGCGATAAAACAATTATTTATATCGGTCTTCAAAGATTTGTGCTGTGTCTTGAATAACGTGCTTGGAGTCAAGTGCGTCACCCTTTGGTGGTCATGGTAGTTCGCGTCATGATGTAATTACAGGGAGCGGGGATCATAAACTAATTATCTTGTACCGACCCTAACTTAACTGTTTGTGTATTTCAACAAACTTCAATGATCATGTATAATAACATATTATGTATTGTAAAGACTCAGTCGACTATCGTATTCATATAAACACGCACTCATAAACACATGTATGAATCAACACAGAAAGCACATACATTCGCTGTCAGAAAAACGTATTTATTACCTCCACATTAAAGTGGAACGTGGACTACATATTTATAAACTCAAGATAGTTCCAAGGGGAAGGGAATTTTTTGGAAAAGGCTACCCGTTTGATTAATTGATAACATTGTTTTTGGATAATTCAAAATAGGTGACAGGATGTCAAAAGACATGATTTAGTCTTGACTTGAATATTTAAATTATCGAAAAAGCCTTTGAATAGCATCTCCGACAGAAGTTATTGTTATAGAAGAATTGAACTTAACGCTTCTCATATATCCGGTATTAGAGACTACTATCTGGATTATTACTCGGGAAAAGAGAGGGAATTGGAATAACCGAGTACATGAATACTTTTATCTTACAACATTTTAATCTACGACTTGTTTTATAACCAGTGAAATTGATTCTAAAATGTAACACTAGAAAGAAAACACTATTTTTGGATAACAGCATCTTAATTTATCGTTATACGAATTGTTAGTTCTAAAAAAGTGTTTTCTGATGTATCCCACTTCTTAATGCTCTAAGTGTTGTGTTATGTTCATGACTGTAACAATTTAAATTGTGGACGAGGAAGACATCTGTCCAAATAAGTCCAAATAAATTTATTTTATCTTCTCTTCAAATACGTGAACTAGAAGTACTTCAGCAGCTCCAAAGCATGTAGAAACTGGAAATAAACATTTCTATCTGTCGAGAAAATAACTAACTTTCAAATGCATGGAAGTTAAGAATAACGTTCATTGAAATTGACAACATTTTTATTACACGTTTAATATTTTACATATATAATGAATCAGCCACCGGATATTGAGTTGTATTCTGACAAAATCGTCAAAAGGAAGAGGCAGACATAAGTTCTGCAATAGTAACAATTTCTAACCTGCGAACACAGCATGTCTCTCATATCCAGTATGTATAATTTATTATTGACATATGCCGCAATAACAATTTACAAATTGATATGATGATTAAAATATTAAGACAAAGTTGAATGTTTCTGTTTATTTAACAAAAATAAAACTATGTAAAGTACTTTGCAATATAAGCATGTTGCAGTGGACACATATTATTATGAACTTATGATCTTAGTTTGGACAAATACTAGGATTAAACATATATGTATTATAAATTTCAATAGCTATACTTTGATGACAGTATCCTTCAATAACGGCTTCATTATACATTGATATACAAACTTTTGGAAATGTAATACTTGTATATCATTTAATGTAATAAAACCTATAATATATAACAACTATAATCACCTCAAATATAACTTTTGTGACGACTTCTGTCTGGCATACTACACTTGTTGACACATGCTTGGAATATATCTCATATCAACCAATTTTCAATCATACAAACGAAATAATTTTGTATCAATATGGGATATTATAACTCTTAAAAGCCAACTAACAAAGCCGATATTCGATATAATATGAACAAAACAGTAATATATTCTATATTCTATTCACAGACACAGCATTGTGTAATCACGCCGCCATAACCACTTATATATTCGTTTTTATTCGCAATATTGCATTCACGTTAATATACAACGTTGACAGATCGGGAAAAGATCCTCTCCCCTCTACATATACAAACGCAATCGAATTCTAATGCGATGGAATTTTAAATCATATCTTATATACGGAGTTGGATGTCCTTGTTATTTATCGGACTTTAATGTAAAAGAAATGAATGGATGTTCAAATCGAGGAATCAGTATGTCAGATACAACATTTAATAGAGCATATACCAGACGAAGATAAAGTATGATAAAAACACAATAGTGTAAATGAAATGACGATATATAAGTAAATGCATAGTCGCTTATCAGCTTATTCCTTCACAGATCATTCGTTAATCAGCGAGTCAGCCATGTATGACCGGAGGCAGACAAGGAGCGTTATAATGTGGAAGCAGACAGACAGACAGACATATAGTTTATTTTGGCCTCACCTCGTACAGTGCCAATAAAAATACATGTAAATATAAACATAAAATACATTGCCGAACCACCCATTTAGGGTTATGAGAGACACACAGTAAAAACTAAAACCAATATTATATACAATAAATTACATAAAAGGATTTACATATCATTGTATAAAATACCCCTTCTTCTATCTAAAATAAGTTTGCAGGTTTTGGCCGCTAAAAATACAATATTTGGGTTAGACAATATAAAAGAGACTTTATCAAAGACGCTTCCCTGAGTAAAATTATCACAGACACTGTTACATTTATCTAAAAGCACTTTTCTTAAATCATCATAAACAGAACAATGCAATAAAACGTGACCTTCATCTTCCACACAACTCTCACAATTAAAACACACTCTCTGAGCTAGAGGTAGATTATTGTACCGCCCAGTTTCCACTCGTAGAGGGGCAACACCACATCTGAAGAGGGCTAGCGCACGACGATACGTTCTTGGAAGAGAGCTCTGTATATATGGTTCCAAACTGTATTCATGTTTGAACTGTTTGTACAATCGGAGTTTGTTTCCGCCGTCACCACGTTTGCTTTTAGGATTATCAAGTGTCTCCCGCCATTCCTCCTTATGGGTTTCCATTAGCCTGCAAGTAATTTCTGATGTGATATGATTACCATGGAAGGTATTGCCAGTTGGGATGAAGTGGTCTAGGTTCATACTGTGTAACGTGTTGTGAACACGCAAATTCAAGTTACGTCGCTTCTGTATCTCATTTGCCCACATAAAAACTTTAAAACAAAGTCTACCATCATCCATTCCACATAACTTCTTGTAGGCCCGGCCGACTGTGTTCCACTGGCGTACAGCCGGGGGCACCTATCCCATATCACCAGACACACTTCTTGTTGGGGTAAAACGCCTCACACCCATAAAATACCTCATTGCACGGTTGTGTACGCTGTTTATTGCTGGAATGTTATACGTCCCCCATATAGCCGACCCATAGTCTATAGTGGACCATACCATGGAGTCGTACAGCTTTGTGAAAGTCTCGTATCGCATTCCTCCAAGAATCCTCCATTTAGAGATCAGGAGACCCAGTGCCCTGTTAGCTGAACTGGCCACGGCTTTACCCATACGAAAATAACTTAAGTGCTCGGTTATTAAAAGCCCAAGATAGGTATAACTTTCAACAGTTTCCAGCTTCATATGACCGCATGGGTGCCCACTGGCGTACAGCCGGGGGCACCCATCCCATCCCATATCACCAGACACACTTCTTGTTGGGGTAAAACGCCTCACACCCATAAAATACCTCATTGCACGGTTGTGTACGCTGTTTATTGCTGGAATGTTATACGTCCCCCATATAGCCGACCCATAGTCTATAGTGGACCATACCATGGAGTCGTACAGCTTTGTGAAAGTCTCGTATCGCATTCCTCCAAGAATCCTCCATTTAGAGATCAGGAGACCCAGTGCCCTGTTAGCTGAACTGGCCACGGCTTTACCCATACGAAAATAACTTAAGTGCTCGGTTATTAAAAGTCCAAGATAGGTATAACTTTCAACAGTTTCCAGCTTCATATGACCGCATGGGTGCCCACTGGCGTACAGCCGGGGGCACCCATCCCATCCCATATCACCAGACACACTTCTTGTTGGGGTAAAACGCCTCACACCCATAAAATACCTCATTGCACGGTTGTGTACGCTGTTTATTGCTGGAATGTTATACGTCCCCCATATAGCCGACCCATAGTCTATAGTGGACCATACCATGGAGTCGTACAGCTTTGTGAAAGTCTCGTATCGCATTCCTCCAAGAATCCTCCATTTAGAGATCAGGAGACCCAGTGCCCTGTTAGCTGAACTGGCCACGGCTTTACCCATACGAATATAACTTAAGTGCTCGGTTATTAAAAGTCCAAGATAGGTATAACTTTCAACAGTTTCAAGCTTCATATGACCGCATGGTAGAGTAGGAAAACTTCGACATTAAATACCCGTTTTTCTAATAAAGTTATAAACTTTATTTTTAAAATGTGTGTTAAATTTAATAAGCAGTTTCAGAATATGCCAAAATTATTTAGATATCTCGCAAAAAATAAAAACTCGAAATTTCTAGAAATTTTCTAGAAACTTTCTAGAAACTTCTTGATACGCACTAGGTTTTTTGCTACAAATTTCTAGAAAGGGGGTACTTTGTTTCTTGCTTAACTTTAGAAGGCTGTAATATTGTGTGCATACTCTTTAGCCAATGGGGATTCTAAATTGTAGATATGGTGACCCTGTGGTGCCCCAAATAAGGGCCTCAAGCCATGACCTAAAAATCTATTTTTGTCTTCATAATTAAACGATATAAACCCTGATGAGCTACAGAGCCCATGGCTCTATTTTTTATAAAATTCCATTTGTGATTGCAATATCTAACTTCCTTCTGTAATAATATCACCATTATCGGTTTATATTTTGGTAATAGGTTTTCCTGTATAGTTTCGATTTTCCAAATGACAAAATAAACTGGTTGGTTTTTCACCTTCTTCATACATAGATATATTATTGACACCGTACTCAGTTCAAGCATTTTGCATGTATATGCATTCATTCACATGGTCATGGACATTTTTGCGCGATCCTTTCAAAAATCAACAATTGGCCCCTGGTTTCTTGTTCATGGAGATATTTTTCAATCAGTTCATAAGCATCTATCTAAATAGTAGGAACGGTTCAAAAAGGGGGGGGGGGGGGGGGGGTTGTTATAGGGACGCCGAGGTGTAATATTTGAGCGACAGATAACCTTTTTACAGTTTGCCAAGTGATTTGAAACCAGGTCATATTTTGGGTGTTTGACAATGCCGTATTGGTCCTTAAAGCCGACACTTTCGCCCTCTCAAGAAACGCTGCATTACAAAAAACTCACATATATATACTCAAGTACCCACATTCACTTCACTTCAACCACTTAATGATATCAGTCGTCTAATCATATTTTATTGCAATAGATATACTTTCCTAAATTGTAGGATTCTCCTGTTATAAATATAATGTATAATCTCGACATATGTTTGTGCATTACACAAGAACAACATAAAGGCGAGCCATTTTAATTTGTAGATAAATATAGTACTGTGTTTGAAAATCAACAGCATATAACTGAATTAGTATAGCTCTAAATTTAATTTAAAGTGAAACGTGCAGGCACGATAGGAGATTGAAAAAGGATGGGTACTTTCTACTCCTGGTTTACAGCGTCCTACAGCAATGATGGCAATTAAGGTCCAACAATATGCATTATTTGCATGTAAGTGCCTTAAAGGCGTTGTAGTTCTTACTGAAATAAAGTGTTCTCCGAAATGGGTAAATAAGTTTTACCAATGACTAAATAGTACTCCTAAATTAATAAAAAAAAGAGTTCTTAAACGAATGTACAGGGATGTATATGTCATGCAAGTCCATTTCCGATCGAGCAGTCGGTTTAAGATGTTCAAATTAACCCTTAACTTGTGAATCCCGGCATAGTCCGGGATGGCCATAAACAATTCCGAGGTGCCTCATACGGGGTCACGGACACTAACTTAGATTTATTTGCGGATGTCTACCATTGAGCTAGTATTCAACTAGCCCTGTCCGCGATCTGCGAGTCGACTTGTCTCCGGGAGTCTCTCCATAAAAACGTTTGTATAATGCCTCGCAGTTCGCCATGATAACGAGTCTTTGTCAATGTCCGGTCGAAATGTCCAGCAAAAATCACACCCAATAACGCATCGATAATTAGCTTTAAAAAAGGCCTATTATCCCTGGGGGCTATTTATCATCCACGTGTTTGCATTGCCTCGGGTTTGCATTGCCCGTACATTTCACATTGATTACATCGATTTGACAAACATGTCCATAATGGAGACTTGATCTTCGACATATACTTCACATTCCTACTGAAAAAGATGAACTCCTTTCAGGCCTGATGAGCTAAAAATTAAGGCAAAACAATTCAAGTGATATACAGAATTACAATGTTGTAACAATCAAGAAAATACCTTATTAATTGAACCCATACTGAGATACTAAGATTCTTCCGACAGGACTTGTGTCATCTGGTCTAGCAATGAAAAAGGCTTGTTTATGCTTCGCGAGAAAACATAAATCTAGGCGTTTAATTATATGCATCATGAGGAAATGCAAATATAGGCGTTGAATTACGCTTTAGTTATAGTTTGATGAAAAGTATATAACATGTATAAATAAGAATTATTCGACTTGTGGCAAAATAATCAAGTAAGAAAAACTCATAACATGGCACATTCGATATTATCAATAATCTTGTTTATATATATTAAATTAAAAATATATATTAATATAATATGTAAATATATATATATAAATATGCTTTTTAATTCCAACCTTTTAGTGTTTAAACTCGTATCTGTATATCATTAAAATATATGTTTTCTCTGTATTGTCATGTTGCTCTTTGAGCATGCACCAGTGAATGGAATATAGCGCCAAACATATCCCTGTTAGTATTTAAGTATTTATTAGGTTTTTAACTCCATGGTCCATCATCAGGTCCACAGGGGTCACACCTTCAAAACATATTTTTTGTCTCCCTTCTCCAGAACCAAATACCCTAGAAAGTTGCGATAGTATGCACTATAGTGTTCAGTGAGTGAGTTGTTTAACAATGCTTTGTGTAATTTTTTAACATCAAATGGGGTCACAGGGGTCACATCCTTAAAAACATATTTTCATCTTCCTCTGCAGTTCCAAAAGGTTAAGAGAGTTGAAACGTTGTGCGCAGACTCCTTGGCCAATGGGGATTCTCAATTGTACATTCCGTCACCCTGCGACCCCAAATGGGGTCACCGGGGTCACATCCTTAAAAACCTATTTTCATCTTCTTCTCCAGTTCCAGATAACCTTTTAGCAATGAACATTACTACAGTTTGCCAAATGAATTGAAACCAGGTCACACTTGCGTATTTGTCCTTAAAATCGACACTTTCGCCCTCTCAAGAAACGCTACATCCCAAAAAACTGACATTTTTTAGGAGGCACCTTGGAAATTCCACCTGCGTTGCAGGGTTGATTCGGATTGCTGCATAAGAGTATCTTTAACACTTAAACGGTAGTTATTTGTGAGGTGGGGTTGTATCTTGGGGTTGTATACATGTACCTAATACGGTATGCTCAGCCCTAAAATGATTTTAAAGACACATCTACAATTATATTGACTTTGATAAAACTATAAATGAACTGTACCATATCAGATGGTTTCGTGTCTTCGAATATCATTCAAGCTGAAATACGCGGGTAAACTACCGATTACGCTTTTCAATAAGCAGTTTTAGGATTCGCATGAACAGAGTGGAATTTTGCGTGCATTTACCTTTGACCTGTTTTGCATAATTATCAGATTTGGATACCAAGTTTATCAGATGGCTTTATTGCATCGATAAATCCCTCCAATATATGATAAAAGTTTATATCGAAATATATACCGACATATATATACTCAAGTACCCACTTTCACTTCACTTCACCCACTTAATGGTATCAGTCGTCTAATGATATTTTATTGCAATAGATATACTTTCCTTAATTGTAGGATTCTCCTTTTATAAATATAATGTATAATCTCGACATATGTTTGTGCATCACACAGGAACAACATAAAGGCGAGCCATTTTAATTTGTAGATAAACATAGTACTATGTTTGAAAATCAACAGCATATAACTGAAATAGTATAGCTCTAAATTTAATTTAAAGTGAAACGCGCAGGCGCGATAGGAGATTGAAAAAGGATGGTTACTTTCTATTCATGGTTTTTATACCATTTCTATATATCACAAAATGGTATCCACCTACAGGGTCTCCCAAACAAGGCCTAAATGAGCCAGTAATGGAGGTAAGGTGAGGTGAGTTGGGATTTAACGCCGCTTTCAAGAGTATTTCACTTATATCGCGGCTGCTAGTATTATGGCAGGGAGAAAGCCCGCAACGACACGTGGCTATGCATCGTGGTGAAACCTTCGAGCATCGGCTACCAGTAATGGAGACTATTGCCTTGTTGGTTGGTGTGAATAGCATGTATTTCTAATCGTTTAGTATCCTTTTCCTTGGGAGTAAAGTTAACCAAGTCTTTGTGTTAAAATGTCAGTATTCCTTTGTTGAGAAAGAATAACAACAACAAATATGGATTCATTTGTTTTTAATAACAAAACTAACACACATTTGTAAATTATTGAAAATATGTAACCTTGGTGTTATAAAAGCTGTCAAATATAGAAACCATTCTTCCTTTAAATAAAACAAAAAACATTACAAGTCATTCTACCACTTAGCATTCTTCATTATAAGAACAACGTGTACACAGCTTATGATTAACGGTTAGTCCTGAGTTTGAGGAGGAGTGCTTGAATATGTAATAAAGGTGTGTAAGTAAGGTTAGGTGAGTTGGGGAGAAAGCCCGCAACACCATGTGACTATGAAATGCGGTGAAACCTATGAGCATCGGCTGGAACTAGCGAACCATGGGTGGTACTAAGCTGAAATTCAGTGAAGCATTGCACCCAAACCTTACTGCGCGTAGTATCACCGACAGAGTTGCAGTGCCACTGGCGGGATTCAAACCCCAGACCTCTTGATCCGAAGCCGGACGCGCTAACCACTGCGCTATCCCGCCCCCTGTGTAGTAGGCAGGATGATAAATACGATGAATATGGTACATTATAACAGAAGAGTACATCTTAGAATGAGATTAATTAAGTACAACAACGAACTTTTGTAACATTGTTATATTTTGGAACACATTGCAATAGCAGAAATTTAACTACTTTTTGGATTCCAGGATTGGAACCCATGCCTTCAGACAGGCAAAATTGCTAGCATTGAGTGTCCCAACGGTTTATCAATTCGGCAACAGAGACCTTGACAAAGGTGAGGTCCTACAACAAATAGCTAAATGATTTTTACTTTCAATACCCCTTCACAGATGCATCAGGGGTGAAATGGCTAACTTGATCTTCATTTCGGTATCACTGTGGTGCAAAACGCTCAATTCAGTGTATTTTGTATTCGGTTCCGGTTGCCGTTTCTCAAAATACTTTCAACTGATCATGAGGAAAGCACTATAATTAATTGAAAGAAAGGGCTATTATTAGTTTATTTTCAGCAATCCATTATCTTGGCACACCAAACCGAGGGAAATACTGCAAGGCTAAACAAATCAGCCAGTAATGGAGACGGGCAAGAGGTATGCCTTGCGTTTGGAAATTGTCCAGAAAAAAGAATGTGACAATCTAAATTCACAACAAAAGACATTTGTTCATGGTCATTAACTCATATTAATGAAAAAATTCAAATAAATTAAAAATTAATCAAATTCTATTAATTTATAACATACAATATGGTGTGTGGTACAAGTATTTGTGAACCAGATGCAAATAAATGACTCGTTATCTTGAATGTTAAGGGATTACATCACATGTGCATATGTTGTAATTGATTTTAATTAGATTGATTGGTAATTGTTTTATTAATTGTTCTCAATAAACCTTAAAATCATGTCCAAGCCTCTGATGGGTTGGTCGTAGGGAAGAATATGGCCTGCTCCACGCACAATAACCTGGAAAGGAATCAAAGAAGAAAATCAGAGAAGGGTGTAATACAAATATTTAGTATATTAATGATGAAGAGATGGACAATTATAGAATTCGAGAAGATTTAAATTACAACTGTACCATCCTGCTCCAGGGCATTTTGATCAGTATGACTTCTGTAAACCTCCCATTGGGTAAGACAATCACTCATATCATATCTAATGAGGCTTTCAAAGGTATATCACTTATATCACGGCTGCTAGTATTATTGCAGGGAGAAAGCCCACAACACCATTGTGGTTATGCATTGTGGTGAAACCTGCAAGCATTGGCTGAAAACATGGATGGTACTGCGCTGACATTCACCCAAACCTGCATGTAGAACAGTTCTCTACAGCAGACAAAGTTGCCTAGCCCCTGGCAAAATTGGAACCCTTGACCTTTTGATCCAAAGCTGAACACGCTAAACACTGCGCCATCCTGCCCCTGGAAGAGACAATAGGTAGCCCATAAATATGTGAGAAACAAATGGTGAAGTCATACATGTAATTTGTCTCTATATGCCCTTGAAGATTGCCTGTGAAGAATGCCCTTGGATAATTTTCTACCTACCTGGTAGAAGTTTTTGACCTGTCTGACGTATCCTGCCACTTCTGTATCAATTTGATTGACTTTCCAGATCATCTTCTTCGCCTTCTTATAGTCGTCCAGACCACTCCATGGCACCGTCTGGAGCCAGGCCTTGATCAGTGGCACCGCGATGATGATGTCCAGTTGTCCATTGTAGATAATTACCTAGGGTGTAGCATAGAGCAATGTTGAGTTAAAGAGTAATTCACATGTATCATAGCACTAAGTACTATTACAGAGAAAAAGCATGCATCACCACTGTAGATGCTGATGGTGATTGTATATCAATGACAGTATTCTACAGAGCTAGTATATATTATTGCTGGAAGAAAGCCTGCAACACTAGGGTGACAATATAGAGGTGAAACATGCAAGCATTAGCTTGAGGTGAAGTGATTTGTGATAAATAATATCTCAATTGTATTTCACATATCATGACAGCTAGTATTATTTCTGGGGGAAAGCCTCCAACATCATTGTGGCTGCTGATGATGATAAAGGTTATTTTGACAATGATGGTGATGACCCGAGATGGCTGCAGCTCAATGAGTAAGGTGTTTGAAGATTCACTTTGGGTGACTGACTCATATATGAAAGTATTGGTTCAAATCCTATGCAAGAGATTCGGCCAAGAAGAAGATTATAAAATGACCAGTTTACCTTATAATTATCCATAATTACAGCAATCCACGGCTTGACGCTCTGCATAACGTCGTTCACGAGGTGTTTCACAACTGCGGAACCATCTTTATAAGTCAGGTTCCCCACGTGGATAGCTTTACGCACTTCCGGTTTAGCCAGGTAAGGTCCGTAATAAGCAAATGATGGTTGCTCCTGAACAAAATATAAAACAAGTTCACATTTGTTTCCTACGGAATTATATCAAGTTGAATTGGGATGAAATATGCAAATGATTTTGGCATTTAGGCAAAGTAGAAAAAATATTGTTATAAATTTTAAATGAATGAATTATTCTAATTAAAATAACGATGCATTCTCAAGCTACACTAACACAGTACATCTAAAAAAAATTGTATGGCTTATGTCAGACAGAAAGAATTTATTTGATGTACTGTGCAAGTGAAGTTAGACAACATATCGTGATAGCTTACAGAATACAAAGTTATTTCTTTCATTTCAATCAAATAATCAAGAAAATATTTTGTCATCGATAAGATAATCACATGTTAATTTTTTTGTAAACAAGTTTTAGCATATTCTTTCTGGTGAGGTAAAATATATTGGAAATATGTTAGAAATCTTGCATTTGATATTTGGGAACCTTTAACATATTCTTTATCAAAATTATTATTTTGGAAAGTTAAAATATGAACATGGGAATAAATGAAGGAAAGCAAAAAGCAACATATTGAATGGGAAAAGGGAAGGCAAATGTGTGGAATAAGGATATAAGGATAAATTTGCAGGTTAAAAGACATTTATTTGAGGTTTAGGAAAATTTCAAAAATGTTGGTTTCAAGGGAGTGTTCGAAATGTCTAACAATTTAATATTAAAAGATTAAAATTAAAATTTAAAAAATTTCACCATTTCAAATCATAAACTAAAGATCAGGAATTTTTAAGAATTTTGAAAAATGTGTTTAAAATAATGTTTTTAATTCAAAATAATTTTCATAGAATTGAATAAAATAAATTTATTTCATTTGTTATCCAAGTAGAGATGTATATGATCTTACACTACAACTTCAAAAGAGATGCTGCTAATTATTTGTGGTCACATAACAAGCTTAAACATAAGCACAGATATCAACAATTTTCAAAAGCATTAACTCGAAATTTGGGGGCAAATAAAGCAAAAAGTTCACCGTTGTTAGAAGAAAATTGTAGAAATTTGAAGTCCCTGTCCAGGTGTTAAATCTTTTTTTAGAAGTTCGTCAAAAACCAAAGATTAAAATAAGTTGCCTAGCAGCCATAAAACCTTCTTCTAGACTGACAAATCACCATGGCAATGTTTGTTAGTAGGGTTGAAAAGAAAAAATCTAAAATAAACGAATACAAATTCGGATTATTTGGAACTACCTCCGTAAGTAAGAAGTTGTATGGATTATCCAACTCAGTGACATTGTAGAAAAACGATTGATGACCGTTGTTGAAAATTCTGCCCATTATCTTTGAAAAAAAAGTCTAGAGCATGAAGTTTAGTTTTGATTTTGAGGTTTACTCTACTTTCAAGGGACTTTCCCTTACACATACCTGAGTATTTTTATTGAAGGGAGCCCCAAACATCATTTTGGCTATGAACCGTAGTGAAAGCTGCAAGCATCAGCTGCAGCTAGCACACGACTGGGAGATTGAAGAAAAGAAAATATCATGGATCATTTCAAACACATGAAGCAGCAGGTTAACCTTTGGAATTTGCATATTCAAAAGCTAAGTCAAAGGTCACAGGGAGTTTGAATATCATTTGTGATCGTCTACCTCCGTTCGAAGAAAGTTGAAGTGGTCATGGAGACCGGTGACATTTTCCAAAGGAAGTGTTACCACCCAATATCACATCCCAAAATATATGCAGAAAGAAACTGAATTTGTTTATTTTGAATTATCTCAAGAACAAATCTACTAAAATATCATATATGAATGCTGAAACTATTTTCTCTCGCATCCATGTCTAAAGTTGTTTGTTTGATATCACAAACTATTGGTTGAAATTCATATCATTTTGCTTATACAGAAAATTATATTTGTAGCAGGAACTACATTCATAAATTCATCTCGAAACATCCAAAAGAAATCTTTGTTTTAAACAACTGAACATTTTACAAACAGATTTTGCATCAAATACAAATTTACAGTTAAATCGGTAGCATTGCACCCAAACCGTACTGCGTGTAGAACAGTTCTCTACTGCAGACAAAGTTGCCATGCCCCTGGCGGGAATCGAACCCCGAAGCCAAACACGCTAACCACTGCGCTATCCCGTCCCCTCTGATCAGCTCGAACATTATGAGATTGTTTGAATGATCAAATGACAATGAATAAACATGTCAAATATCAAAGGCATCACTGATCATTAAGAAACTAGATGAGCGTTTGCGAGACACCGCAAACGCAGAGCAGCCCCGAAATTTTCGGTCTCGCCTTTCCCTGTTCCGCCTTTTCGTCAGCATTAATAAAATGGGATTTTTTTTTTAAATGTCTTTTTTCATTATTCAAGTCATTCTAACAAGTTGAATTATCACCGGGGTCACTTTTCGCAAGTTTGTTCTGAAAACCTATTTCTGATGTCAACATTAGATCAAAGGATTAGCATGGCCTTAACCAATATCTCATGACCTTGACCTTTGACCTTCATGGTCACACCATCAATGATTACTTTTCATTGTGTATAAGAATTATGCAATGACTCAAAGTGTTCATAGTTAACATAAGGCATATTCACAATAGCGCTAGCATGCTTAAGTTGTGACCTCACTGTGACCTTGACCGTTGACAGATTTTAGCAAAAACTTTTCAAATCTTGGTCTTTCTCCAAAATTGATTTATACCAAATAAGAGCCTGACAGCACAAAAAATGTTTAAAGTTATCGTGTTTACAAGGATGGTTGTAGTGATTTCAGAACTCATGACCTTGACCTTGAATGTGAACATGTCAAAATCATTCACCAGGTTTATAAGAATTTTTTTTTTTTATATGAGGTGTAAATACCTTCTTGGAATAAAGTTATTTAGTGATTTCAGAACTGGTCATCATGACCATATCTCGTGACCACAGTCAATTATTACTTTTCATTGTGTATAACAATCATGTAATGATTCAAAGTGTTAATAGCTGAAATAAGGCATGTTCTCAAATGCATGCTTAAGTTGTGACCGTGCTATGACCTTGACCTTTGACAGATTTAATTGAAAACCTTTTCAAATCTCGGTCTAGAGTTGATATATACCAAGTAAGAGCCGTGTTTACAAGGAATATTTTAGGAATTTCAGAACTCATGACCTTGACCTTTGACCTTTAATGTGATCATGTCAAAATAATTTCCCAGGTGTATAAGAAAGAAGATATGTATATGAGGTGTTAATACCTTCTTGGAAAAAAGTTATTTAGTGATTTCAGAATTGGTGACAATGACGCTATCTCGTGACCTTCACCTTTAAAATTCAATGTCACACAGTCAGTGATCACTTTTCATTGTGTATCACAATCATGTAATGATTCAAAGTGTTAAAAGTTGAAATAAGACATTTACGCAAAAGCATGCTTAAGTTGTGACCTCGCTATGACCTTGACCTTTGATGGATGTTAGTGAAAACCTTTTCGAATCTTGGCCTTTCTCCATAGTTGATAAACACTAAATAAGAGCCTGATAGTACAAATATTGTTCAAGTAATTGTGTTTACAAGGATTTTTTTTGGCGATTTCAGAACTCGTTACCTAGACCGTTGACCTTATATATGAACATGTCAAAACAAATTCCAAGGGGCATAAGTAAGAAGTTATGTACATGAGTTCTCAAAACCTTCTTGGAAAAAAAGTATATCCAATACAAAACGCGGCGGCAACGTTAACAACGTCTTCACAATTTGGTTGAAATAAGGTCGGGACGTCGTTCAACTCTAAAACGAGGTCGTTTCAACGTCGCTTTTTTCAACGTCGATAAAACTACGTCATTTCAACGTTGTTATTTTCGATGTCGAAAATATATTCGATATCAGACGTCGTTTCAACGTCGGTATTTTCGATGTCGGTGTTATGTCGATATTTGACATTACTTTAACGTTGTGATTTTCGACGTCGATAATAAGTTTATATGCGACGGCATTTCAACGTCGTCACAATCAACAAGGACATCGATCCTAACTGCATCCTGCTGTTCATTTATTAACGATCGCAATGGCTTATTAGGCCTATATTTCCAATCTATATCCTTGATTAATTATATAAAGATATGTCCAAGTATACCTACATCTAAGCGTCGTCAGACCTATAAGAAATTACCATATTAAAACCATCATTGAGATTATTTTGCGCAATGAAAAATGTTATTTTAAAATATATAAATGTGCATGTACACGTAGTCTACAATCAATGAAAATGTATTTATGCACATATTTTTTTAATTTGATTTAATTATTTTAACGAATCTACTGTTACAAATAATGTTAATAGTTAACGGGGAATTTATATTAAACAGATATGTAATCTATTTTGTATGCCGATGTATTTTAATCAATTACTTATTTATGATTTGAGACTCTTTTCCAAAACGTAACAACTATTTGTGAAACTGTGTACGTTTTCGCGCCAGCACAAAAGCTTATGACGTCATGTGTGCAACGACTACGTCACAAACCAAGTACTTTCGCCGCCATGTTTAACGTCGCCGTATGGAGGGAATCTGTTTACGTTGCGTATATTATTGACACTGGTGTCGCCACTTCTCTTTCTGGGGTAAGTTATTGTTCCTGCATTTATGCACACTTGTTCATTAATATTTAATAAAGTCAACCCAATACGGACACGTCGTCCAAAACCAAACCCTCAACACTAGTCTAGCCCACCACAGTCCAGTTGGTCGGCTCAGTCGCAAAGCAAAGCGTGTAGTTTACATTTAGAAGTCGTAACACTGCTGTAGAACGAGTAGGAATTTGAATGATTGTGCTACTATTACCAAACCTATCTAACCTATACATAAACTTTATTTTCACTCGACATTCTATTTGCAAACCAGTTTTGGTGTCGCCTGCCCGGCTTTGGAGACATGGGAAAACTCTTTACAGTGTTGCGTAAAGTGCTCCGTGACGTGTCTTTTCGCAATGATACGCGGAGTTCGTATTGTCTTCGATCAACTGTTTGCAAGTTCACTGAGTGCAGACTTTGCTAACTTGTTTATGTTGATTGCTATATGCGTCAACGCGATTAAAAAGCGTGCTAAAATTGAAAAGTTGCATTATGAACAGTACTGTGCCACTTATATTTATAAACGTTATTTTAATATGATATAGACCTAGGGGCCTACAGAGTGATGCGTTAGGTATTCAGACGGTGACGTTATTTCCATACACATGCATGTTGATTTAGTCTAGGATAAATAATTTTCATAAAATAAGTTCTCGCTGGATCAATGTCAAAATTGTCAGCTTTATTTGAAATCATCTCAGCTTGAAGTACATAATATTAAGGACATTTTCCGACAACAATAAAACTAATGTTATCCGATTTACCTACACGTGTACATTTTTCACAACTAGTCTAGATATATATGTTGATAAATTTCATTTCCAAGATAGAAAACAGAAAATTAAACATGAATTATGAGGTTGTAGCCTAGATTATGCCTCACAAACTTGATAAATGTGAATAGGATCGGCCACTATTCCTATCTATGATAATTATGTATCACAGACTTAATTAACATGTAAGTCTATGGAAAAACGTCACCGTCCGAATACTTTTTGCATCACTATGTAGATCTAGACATGTTAATTTAGTGCACAATAGATTTAAATAATGTTCATAGAAACGATTTTGTCTGATGATATAGGCCTACATATTTATCAAACTGAGGAATCAATGCATCTTGGCTACAAACTCGAAATTCGTTTATCAAAGATCTCACAGTAATTTGATTCATAACATGGTGATCGATTGAATTTAAAAAAAAATATGACAGTATCTATATGATGACATGCATTAAATTCAAATGATCTTCTCGTTGAGATGATTTCTAATCAAGCTGAACAGTTGTATATTGATTTAACCAGAAATTATTTCATGATAATTATCTGTGCATGTACACATAATAATTATTTGACATGTATTATGCTAATATGTACCGTAAGTGATTCATATATAATTATTTATAGGACCTGGTATGGATGGAAATTCAGTTCTTTTTTTGACAAATGAATTGTTTTCCTGACTTTACAACTTGTTCCTTGAAATATCTAGATATGTTGAACATATTATTCTTTCACAATTCAAACGACCTACAGTTTTATTGTTGACCTCCGACTGTCATATCCCTAGATAATAAGCTGTCTATAGATAACAAAAAAGACATACTGTCCTGGCTATAGGAAGAGATAGATAGTTTAAAATCGATAGGGTCAATGGCAAATTGTTTATACGTACATTTGTATATGAATGATAACTGATGTTGAAATAACCGCGCGTGTTCCCCTTCGATCTTATAGTGTAGCAGATTCAAATTCACAAGCAACTTGAAAATATGAAAAACAGTTCCTCTGACATTTTCCCTTTTATACCCGTACATCTCGAGAAAACTTAAACAAAAATCTGCATCACTTAAAGGGAAATGTAGTAGTGGGTTAGGGCACCTGCGACTGCTAAGACATATCTTAGCACCTCATCTTAGCAGTCGCAGGTGCCCTATGAGAGAAATTTTGCTAAGGTATCGTTCGTGGTAGAACCTTGAAACCTTGCTAAACTCGGGTTAGCTTGACCCATTTGAGTCCAGCCGTCGTGACCGATCAATATGGGTACAATAGGTTAATAGCTTAATTGCCCAATTATCGACGCACCGTGCTCTGATCACTACAGGTATAATGGGTTAATTGACCAATTATTGTAGTCATGGGGTTTTGGAGGGTTAAACGGTCGTGTGCCGAGTCACGTTAATTGGAGTGTTTATTTTTCGTCGAGAAGGCAATTGACGACACAGTTTGGAGGTAGCGTGTCATTCACGTATAATCTCTGTATAGGTGTCAACATGTCACATACTTATAAGCAGATTATAGGCTCAAGACTTATTAACTCAAGGGGTCGATTTCATTAAAAATTGAAAAATGGTCAAGAACCGTAATGTGGGTATCAATAACATGTCCCTCACGTGCCATCGGGCCAGGGGGGAGGGGGTCCATCAATTACGTATAGGCTTAGTATAGATGACTACAGGTTCCAAAACCCCAGTAACTCCACGGGATGATTTCACTGAAAATAAAAATTACTGGCTGCCGTGACGTGGGGTATCAATTAGCTCCCGTACGTGGCATCGCGCAGTGGGGAGGGGTCTGTCAATTACCTATAGGCTCAGTATAGATCACTACAGGTTAAACAAATCCGGTAACTACACGGGATGATTTCATTGAAAAATAAAAATTACCGGCTGTTGTGACATGGCGTATCATTAAGGTAACGAGACATCTCTTTATATTAGCTATTGATCATGTACAGTAATGATATAACGATGCACCTCAGTATGATGGATCAATCAGCATGCAGAGTATTGAACCAGTCTTGTAAGTTTGATCCTCTGTCGTTACCCTCCTGTTCCCTACAAGTAGCAGGCTCTAGTCACAACGGGACATACCAAGAAGATGGATGAGAACCCAGTGTGGATTTGTAAGCTGTGCTCTGGCTATGTTCCTGTATATGCAGGAGGAACCAATGATTACGATGGTACGTTTACTTGTGTGTACTGCAAGTGTAAGCTGAAGGACAGCTACCATCGCCGCCTAACTCATAGTGGAAAATGCCCCTTGAAGAAACGCGTGATGAATACCACCCCTCCTTGTTCCTGCTACTGCTAGAAAATAAGGTCAATACATAGTCCTTATAAAAGGCCCTTTTCAGGGCCAACCACATTTCTCAAAAGAAAACGTTTGACAATGCTACCATATTGTTTCAGGACATATTCATGGGGTGTACACGTTTGTTGAACAGAGGTATAGGGCCGTTTAACTATTTATTGATACGATGTCATCCTATTTCACTACTGCTCCGTATAACATCTCTATAGCTACCGGGATGGGCTGGATAGTAAATAACTCTCTTTAAATAGTGTTGTATTGAGTCATCTCTGCTTCAGATTATGGATTATACAATTGCGTTGCAACTTCTGTCATACATACTCGTTATTATTCTTCAGGTTCACTACATCCCCTAAAATTAAGGAACTTTTTGGGAAATATTTTCTGGAAATTTTACATTGTAGAAGTCTCTTTCATAAACCATTTCTTGAAATAATGAAAACCAATTTTCAAAACCGACCTTTGACGGATTTGTATTATTCCCAAGAATGGATCGTATAGCACATGTCGATAACTTTCTGAGAATTATTTTCTGGAAATGTTACATTGTAGAAGTCTCTTTCATAAACCATTTCTTGAAATAATGAAAACCAATTTTCAAAACCGACATTTGACGGACTTGTATAATTCCTAAGAATGGAGCGTATACCACATGTCGATACTCTCGCTACACCGTCACGATATTCAATTAACTACACGTAGATGTTTAGATCTATACAAAACAAATCAAAACTCACCGACACTCATACTACAAGAATTGTTATTACAAAATGTAAATCATAGTTAAGTAGATATTCTCAAAGATCCATTTCAATCAGTTCTTCAAGTTTTAGGTTGGTTTGAATGAATGCTGACCATTCACATGGTTTAAGATATAGTTATCCCTCATTCATTTTCAGTCAAAGCTACTTTAATCGAAACACGTCTGAACAGTTCTGTGTAACAGAATAATAACTTCACTACAATTTGTCAAATCTATCCCTGCTGAAATATAATCATTTCGTATGTGATGTGTTCGCACCATGTATTTACTATAAATATCCGGATTGAGTGCATACAGTGGAGGGTATATAAGAAGTGACCATGAACGTATCAGGTAATAACCATGAGGCTGGGACATATCAATAGATCTCTTCTAAAGTTTCCACTGATTTTTCGCTTATAAATTGGCGGTCCAAGTGGGGCTGGAAAAACTACGTTTGTAAGAAATCTTCTAGCTAATGAAATTGATGGTTCATGGTCACTTCTTGAAGGCTTGCCTTCAGTTATAATATGGGTATTTTCAGAGAAACAGCCCTTGTATGAAGAAATCCAGAATTTATGCATAAAAGCTGGTATTGAAATACATTTCGTTGACAGTATTGTAGATACCGACAATTTAATTGATCCTAATGGTTACAGCTGGTTAGTTGTAGACGACGCAGCTGGTGATCTTACTAAGGATAGTGAGCGTGAACTACTCAAATGGTTTGTGAAAAGATCGCATCATAGACAAACCTCAATTATTTATAAACAACAGAATATTTTTGCAAAGACTCCATTTCATAGAACAATAAGTCTTAACTGTACGCATATTGTAGTGTATAAAAATCCTCGAGACAAAACCCAGGTTGAAAATCTAGCGAGACAAATCTTCCCCGGAAAAACAAAGTTTATTAGGGACGCTTTTCATAAAGCTACCACATCACCACACACCTATTTAATGCTCGACCAAACTCCGACAATACCAGATGATTTTAGAGTTCGAGCAAACCTGTTCAATCGTCCGCACGGAGAAATAGATATCTACATTCCTAAACCATGAATCTGAATGATAGTTTTGAGAGAATAGATAATATGGGTTGTATATCTCTCGATAAAAGTAGACATGCAACTCAAAATGATACCTGTAGTAGTGATGACACTCTTACTTACTCGTCTAGTAATAGCGATACACTAACATCCGACAGTTCATATGAAACAAATTATGAACAGTATTGCGAAGACGAAAAACATATCAATCCTGACCACAAATCATCTACCAGATATAATTTCGTAGACAGTTCATCTGAATATGAAACCGAAACCGATTCAGACGACAGTAGCTCTGATGATCAGCAAGACCATTTTACTCAGTATGAACGGTCAGCTATCTTAAAGAAACCACGGCTTTCTAATTCAAAGGGTTACAAAAAGGGAGTAACACGAACAACGACGTCATTACCTCCAATACCTCCTCCGAGATCGTGGCTTATTCGGAGCAATCAGTAATAATGTCAGGGCGAGTACGACGATGTGAAAATAAAGTAAAACAAAATGCTGATATCATACATTACTTGTGTAGGGCAACACCAGCAATTAGAACTAGGGTGATAAATAGTCTACCTAAGCAGGTTCTCGATGCGTTCAGTGAAGCAGCTATTAATATCTACGTCGGTAATGTTCCTATGACCCCTGCTCAGAGAAATAAATTGAACACACATAGACGGAAACTACATTTGGTTTGTCAGAAAAAGCACTTATCAAACGATACAAGGAAAAAGATTTTAACACAGAAGGGCGGTATATTACCATTCTTGTTACCCGTTTTGGCACCACTTGTGACAGGACTTGTATCGAAGATAGTCGGGGTTTTTAATTAAGCTCATTCGTCTCTTAAGTGATAATAAAATAAGGACATTACATAGAACTCATACAAACCAAATGGCTAGCAGACTAATAGTTTTACCGGAGGTTTCATATAATAGGTTACTGGATAAAAATAAGGGTAACAGTTTAGAAAGAAATGCTTTACTTCAACGGCAACGCGTTGGTAATTTACGCGAAATTAATCAGGTAACACATGAGCCAAATCTCCATAAGAAGATTGATCATTATAATAAACTTCTTGAAGAAGCACTTGATTTACAGAAACAGTCAAGGGCGATTGAAATGCAATCAATTCTTACAAAGTCGCTACCTATGATTTCAAACAAATCTAAGATAGTCGTTGATAAAGATGTACAAACGCACGATACTGATGGTGAAAGATTAGACAGTGATGGTGAAAGAATAGACAGTGATGGTGGAAGATTAGTTACGCCTAATCCAGTAACGCAAACACCTCTAGATGATATGTTTACTACACCAACAAGCCATATGGCTGGAGATCAAGTACCGCAACGATTGAATTGGTCAGATTACCGAGTGGCTAATTTACAGGGCTTACACCGTCGCCTTAGTCCCAGCTCTGAAAAGACTATTTTGGATAATGCTGTAAGTAATTTACCACGGACATATCAGAAAGACGGCCGTAAAATTGCTTCATTCATTAACGAAAGTAAGGAGCTTGGTGTAAGTGCAGCAGGCAATCTCAGGTTCGGTACTGACACTAGCCCAGGAGGTGACCCTATTGATTCAATATTGTATGAACTTGTAAGACGGAAGAAAGCTTCTGCAGGAAAAACTAATAAAATTGGAGGAGCTGTAATTGTAAGCGATATGATGCGGGACCATCCGTATGCTCGAACAGCTATAAAGAATGCAGATAATCGAGCGACATCGTCAGATTCTCCAGATGAATATGTACAAAACAGGTATCAAACAGCGAAAACTAAAAGAGAAAAGGGGAAAACCTGGAATAACTATTAAACCATACTGGAGAAAATGGTTAAAGAAGACTTATTACTCCGCAAATAAGGGATTTACGAGTTATGAAAACTTGCTTAATGGTGTGCAGGAAGCGAAGATAAAGAAAGGAAGTATAAAGCCCAACCCTCATCAACTTCGTAAGTGGATAAGAGCCCAACCCGCTTATTCCTTACATTTACCCCGGCGCAAACATTTTGAAAGAACTCCCTACAGTTCAACCGTCTGTCGCAAAGATCAACTATGGCAAGCAGATTTGTCAGATGTAACGAGCCTTTCCAAAATAAATTCTGGATACAAATACCTACTTTGTGTTATTGATGTGTTTAGCAAATATGCCTGGGTAGAACCAGTTAAAAATAAGTCGGCTGATAGTGTAACACAGGGATTCCAGCGTATTGTAAAGAAGGCTCATCCCCGATTACTTGATAGTCTGATGAGTGATAAGGGAGGGGAATTCAATAATAAAACATTTAAGAAATACATTACCCACCATCTTGGTAAAACATTTTACACAAGTCAAAATGACGATACCAAATGCGCCGTTATTGAAAGATTTCAGAGGACTCTGAAAACAAAATTATGGAGATATTAAACAACAGTAGACAAACCACGGTTTATTGAAATATTACCAAGCCTTGTTAAAAGTTATAACAACACATGTCACTCATCGATTAATTGCAAACCAGCATCTGTGCAGACACCTCACCATGAAATAGCCGTGTGGGATTATATGCAATATCAGAAGCAGCTAAGCGCTAAGAAACATACCAGCAGACTCGAACACGCACTTTTACCCCCAGGAACTCCTGTGAGAATATCAACTGGTAAGGGAATTTTTGGAAAAGGATACGAAGCGAATTGGACAAGGGAAATATTTTATGTCATAAGACATGTTAAATACCGGACCCCAGTCGTGTATAAATTGAGAGATTATGCAGGTGATGAGATCAGAGGGACATTTTACGCACCGGAGCTACAACCTGTTACAGAGCCCGCAGCATATGAAATTTAGAAAATCGAGAAAAGACGCGTACACAAGGAAACGGGTGTTAAAGAAATCCTTGTACGATGGAAGGGGTATCCGAAAACGTTCGACCAGTGGTTGCCAGAAACATGTATAGTGTAATGAAAAGATTCTCGGTACACTTTGGTGTATTAGTTGTAATTTCACTGATAATTGGATGTAGTACATATATGTCATTGAGTACCAGCATTGGTGATAGCGATGCAAAAACCATAAAAAGGGTACACAGAGTACTTTATCATTTATTAGACCATCTAACCTCCTCACCATCCAGGCCACTACTCTTGTATGGCAATTTCACATGATACAAACAATCAACGATGGATTTTAGTGAAAAGGACAGTTTTTATGTTACACTACCGAGTGATGCTAATCCTACCACCAAGCCTGATAATACTCAGCATTCTTACACTGTAAGTCTACCCCACCCCTTAAAATTAGATAGAAATATGTGTTCTATTCAAGTACCAGTAACCTGGAACAACTTATCTTCACCCCTAAATATTTTCTCTATACATGTAACAACTCCTGTTCACGAAACAGTTCATAAGGATGGTGAAATCGTGAAAGAAAAATACCATTTTGAATCAAAAACGCTTACACATATCGTTATACCACCCCGTAATTATACCACTCGACGTTTGTTGTCAGTAATGAATTACCAAGTAAATCGGACTGTCAGAGCATGGGTAACAGAATATTCCAAATCTTTCAAATTATATCAAGGGATAATAACATCTAAAGTACAACTTATCGCCCCGGAAAATCAAGAGTATTTCTATTATAGTAATGATATGGTTTATTTACAAAAGCCAAAATTGAAAGATTTCATGCAAGTAGAGTCAGAGGATTTGGAAGGAGATTTTGGTATTAGCTTTAATGTTTCAAAATACCTAGCTAGTATGTTAGGATTTACAACACTACCCGAGGAAGATGGTATGTGTAATTTGGACCCCCGGACCCATCCCTCTGCAGATACCTGTGTAAACTTCCTTAAAGAACACATTTTCCATAACATGTATGTCTACACAGACATCATAGAAGATCAAATAGTTGGTCATACAATGGCTCCACTGTTGACCTACGTTCCTGTCAGCAAGACTATGCTAAACGACATTGTGTATACAAAAGATCATAATCCCGTTCACTATGTAAACCTTAAATACGACGAGATTCGCTCTGTCGCTGTACTTATAAGGGACGACACTGGTCAACCTGTGCCATTTGAAAGTGGGAGGACAGTAGTGGTTTTACACTTTAGAAAATTATCTGCATTATGAAATACAGTCATATTCCAGTTTATGTGGGTAGGCATTATGGTCAGAGCGGTGCGGGTCTTGGGAATTTGCTAGGTTCAATTGGTAAAATAGCTATGCCCCTACTGAAATCCACGGGGAAAATGTTGGCGAGAGAAGGTGTAAGGGCTGTTGCAGATGTCATGTCCGATGTCACTAGCGGACATAAGCCACTCGAGAGTATAAAACGCAGGAGCAGGCAGGCTCTTAAAAACACGACCTCTGACTTGTTTGGTTCATTCCAACCGAGACCGTCAAAGAGACAGAAAAGACGGCCGAAGTCGAGAGGCAACAATCGTTCATCATCGCGTAAAAGACAAAGAGTAATATTTTAACGCAGACTGTAAATACCCCACCATAACAACTATGTCTGAGTATGTACAATGTGGAAAAAGCGAATTAGATCTGTTTAGTCTCCCTGGTCGTGTAACAACTTTTGAGAATTGTCAGTGGGTTAAATACAGCCCCGTCACAGGCCTTGGAGGGCTTGATGGTACAATTAGATTTGACATAACAAACCCTGTTAACAGCTATATAGATTTAGCAGAATGTTACTTAAGAGTAGTCTATAAAATAACGAGACGAGACGGTACAGATACTCGATTAGAAAACCGGGTAGGTGTAGATGGAGCAGTAGCAGCTCGTAGAGATATAGTTGCACAAGTTAACAACTTATTACACAGCTTCTTTAGGGAAATCCGTGTTATAGCTGGTGCCAATCAGATCGAACTTGGGGATAGCCTTGGAACATATCCCTATCGTGCGTATTTTGAAAACTTGCTGAGTTGTGATGTTTCACAAGAACAGACGTCTTTGATTACTGAGGGGTTCGTTAAAGATAGAGCAGGGTCATTTGACATTCTCACTGTTGGGGCTGAAGATTCGAACACAGGATTTGTATCACGGCGAGCTAAAACATGTCCTTCAAGACCCACTGAACTTGTAGGGCGTGTACATTGCGATCTGTTTATGCAGCATCGGTACTTGATAGATGGTGTCCCCTTAAAGATAGAATTGATACGTAGTCCAGCTAACTTCTATCTTATGTACGATGGTGGAGCTCAGCATAGAGATTACGTAGCTCATATCATGTCCGCTGAATTTTACGTTAGACAGGTCACTGTATCGCCTCAGATACGAGGCGGTCATATCCATAGTCTTAATAGAGGATTATCTGTAAAGTATCCAATTACGCAGGTACGCTGTACAGCGCATGAAATTCCAGGAGGTGTTCGTGATTATACATCGGACCAGCTGATTGCCGGCTATGTTCCCAAAAGAGTGGTATTGGGGATTCTTGATAACGACGCGTTCGCTGGTGTCCCTACTAAAAATCCGTTTAACTTTCAACATTATAACCTTACAAACTTAGCACTCAAAGTAAACGGTCATGAGGTCGGTAAAAAAGCATACTCCTTGAATTTTGAGGAGTTCTCCTCTGAATTGTACGAAACATATTTAGATTTATTTCGAAATACAGGTGGTTTACGGCGTAATGCTTGTCATACTGTAACACCCTCTGATTTCGTTGCAGGGAGCTCCATATACATAATCGATCTGACACCAGATTTAGGAGCTGATGAGAGTCACGTATATAATAAGGTGTCGGGAAAAGTGGGGTTAGAATTAAAATTTTCACAAGCAACACCAAGGGCCTTAACATTAGTAGCATATCAAGAGTACGATTCAGTGATCGAATTTGATAGTTTCAGGAACGCTGCTATACGTTAAACTACTGTACGGGGTTGATATAGAAACGTACGCACAGAATGATAGATTGTTGAGAAAATTTTACAAGGGTACCGTCAGTAGAGATTCATTGATTAAAACTCATAGCCGAGTGGCGCAACAACCGTCACTGGTTTATCCTTCAATGTACGTGTGTAACACTGACAGGGGGTCTCAAGCTGGTTCCCACTGGTTCGCTATCATCGTCACGCAGCCTGGGATTGTTGAATTTTACGATTCGTACGGGCTGGATCTATCCAAAATATGGGTAGAGTTCCAGTCTTTTGTAGAGAATTTTGGTCAGAGAGCTTATAAGCATAACACGATATTAATACAGGGTTTATTTTCAACAATGTGCGGGCACCATTCTTTATATTTTTTATCTCGCAGAGTGAGGGGTCTTAACATGAACCAAATAGTTAACTCATTTTCTCAAAATACTATGCTTAATGACAAAAAGGTTTACGAGTGGTATTGTAGGAGTAAATTCACTGGTCAATGAAAATGAGATGAACATGTCATGATATGCACGGAATAAAGACTGTCATTGGCTATCGCTCTAGTGGACTGGTTTTATAAGTTAGATGGCAAGCACCTCAATCAGTACTAGCTACGATTTAAGTGAGGTCACATCAGCAAGCGACAATGACGACGAGGAAGAATATAGATGTCGAATATGGGAGTCGCATGTATAGCGAACCATATGCACAATACAGACACAGTATAAACCAACAATCAGACGATCTCGCAACTTACAGCTGCAGCGGGCTGGAACGCAGAGGTGTGGATTTGTCATGTTCTCGACACCTAAAGTACGGATATGATATCTGTGGTACTAGTGCAAATCCGGAGGTTTGGGACGACAACAGCAAGCCCAGAAATTCAAAGATGACATGTGCCTCTGCGAGAAAGGATACTTTTGCAAACTGGCCATTACAAATGTCCCAAAAGCCAGCAGATCTAGCGACAAGAGGATTCTTTTACATCGGGCGAGACGACTCTGTACAGTGTTTCCAGTGCGGACTTGAACTGAGTAAATGGAAACATACTGACATTATTGATCTTGAACATAAAAGATGGAGCCCTGATTGCATGTTCCTGAAAATGACAACTCTACTAGATGAGTACTTTATTGATGTATAAAATAACTGAAACAATTGCATTGATGTGGTGTCCAAATGTTATCGTTTGTAGTGGAATAAATTTGATTTGCTTCCCTGTTTGTCTGAATAAATACCTTTAAATGACCTCAATTTGTTGTGTTGTTTCTGTGTTTGTTGAAATATCGTCTCTTATTGAATCGTCAAAAGTAAGCTCATGAATATCCAAGGTCAGATTGACACTCGCGAGCAGGTGCTAACCAGTGGACAGATGCGCCATTATATCATTACTATGTATGGTCCATAGCTAATACCCAGCTGGTCTGTAAGACGCTCGTAAGACCTAGTCATGCTAATTGAAGTGTTTAATGTTTATCTAACGCGGGTGCTAACTACTGAGTATCACCAGTCAAAAATAAACACTCCAATTAACCTGACTCGGCGCGCGACCGTTTAGCGCTGCGAACCCCATGACTACAATAATTGGTCAATTAACCCCTAATATATCTGTGTTGATCAGAGCACGTTGCTTCGATAATCGGCTTAGCTTTCCTCCCAATTGACACTAGTGACTGCTAAGATGAGCTAAGTTATGCTGATCGTCAAAAGAAGATTATGCACCTTGTACTGGGACTTTAGATCTACATGATTGTCAGATTGACACAAGAGTTTGCCTCCTAATATGAATTTGACGTTTAAGACACGTCAATGACATTTCTTTGAAATATTGTACCGGTAAACTTGAAATTTGTCACCAGAGGGGGAAATATTTAGAGATGTGAACGTTACCTAATTGATACGCCGCGATACGGCTGGCTCTGAATCAACACGATTCTCTGCCATACTTTATTTACTTATTTTGATGACGATACTAGAGTAATATGCAGATTGCATGGTCACATGTTGATGTTGTCATTTGCATTTGAGCTTGCGCTAAGTCTAGCCATGGTCACGCACCACAAAGAGTGATGAGCGGCACGGGCCACCCCCTGATGTCTTGATGTAGAGGTCTATAAACCGGTAGTTACGATAGTCAAGACTACAATGACCCCTCCTCGCCGAAAAATAAATACTCCAATTAACCCGACTCGGCACACGTCCGTTTAACCCTCCAAACCCCATGACTACAATAATTGGTCAATTAACCAATTATACCTGTAGTGATCAGAGCACGGTGCGTCGATAATTGGGCAATTAAGCTATTAACCTATTGTACCCATATTGATCGGTCACGACGGCTGGACTCAAAGGGGTCAAGCTAACCCGAGTTTAGCAAGGTTTCAAGGTTCTACCACGAACTAGACCTTAGCAAAATTTCTCTCATAGGGCACCTGCGACCGCTAAGATGAGGTGCTAAGATATGTCTTAGCGGTCGCAGGTGCCCTAACCCACTACTAATGTGTGATATTTCCAAGAAATATCAGTCGGAGGTGAAATATCTTTTTCAATACTATATACTAGTGACGTATGATGGATATTCTGATATTCCCGCTCTTCTGCCGTTCCTGATCATTTAGTTGTTGCAGGATATTTACGATGCGTTCGGGAGGATTGAAATTGACAGTAATAATATGCCTTCACTTTGGTAAGTAGAAACATCACTGTTGTCATGCCAATTTTAACATAATGGCACAGCAAAACGATCGAGAGAAAAACTGTCATATGGTTGAATTCTCTGAAATATTTTCTGATATGGGTATATGAGTTCCTGTAAATGAGTGAATATAAACATATCAAAACAAATCCAAAACAAGGGACGTAATACTAGTTTCAGTATTACGTTTAAAACACGTGCTTTTGTTCAGTGAGTGATTCATATGATTATCTTCCAGGATCAGGATCTTCCAATCTGTGTCCTGATGGAACAAATGATGATAAAGATTACGGAGATCTATCAAAACCAGGCAAAGGTAAGGTGTCTTACATGTCTCTTAATATGAATGATACTTCCTAAACTATAACACACTTACCTTTTGGTGGTTTATCTCCCAAGGGAGTTGTCTCAATAAGTCTGCTGTATTCTAAATGATTCAAGCTTAACATTCTCTGTATTATGAGTATATGAGAATCCGATTCTGGGTAGTCTCAATGTGATGCTTGGTGCATATAGACATGTTCTTCGAACAGAACACAGCTGTTCACGAATGTTTCGAGACAATGAACACTAGACATTACTGAATTGTGGTGGACTATGTTTTCTAGAATTTTCAGATTTATCCCTTACTCTTAAACATGTTTTTTATTGTCTGATGTCACAGAACAATGCTCAATGCCTTAAAAATAACAGTATCATTCCGTCAGAAGTGGCCCTGATCAAGGAGTTGTATTCCCTAAATCTGCGGGTAATTGTGTAATAACAAGTAGTAGTACTTACATTTATCATGTTGTGAAATAAGTAACCAACTTGTATTATGTTTTGCCCTGAACGAATTTACACGTCAATGTATAAAAGCTACGGCCTCGGACACCTAACTACCCTCGCAAGGCATAACTCTACTAGTATTAATGCTTTGCAACATCTCGTTGCCTTTTCGGTGCCAGATGTTTCCTCATTATCCTGCCACGCCCAGGTGCAGCACGCTAGCATGTACGGAATAAGTGACGAAATGCAGCAAGCCTCAAATTATCCAGTGAGAGACTGGCGTTAGACATGCCTTGCAGGGAAGTTTATAAGCCACATGTGGTTCAGATTAATTTATATTTTATATAACAAAAGCAATATTTACCACATCCCCTTCGATTCTACCACATACAGGTAGGGTGCTGCAGGTTCGAGGAGACTCCTTCTACGTAGACATCACCAAGGTGTTCCTGTCTGGTCTCATCACGGGACAGCTATTACAATGATCGTATTAGGATCTTTGAGTGTTATCTCAGAAAGATTCGCGATGCTGGTGGTAATATGATGAGTCAGTAACTTAGATATTTAGAGTTTTATTTCTTCGGAAACGCCGTCACAGAAAAATACGCCTGGGGTTTAATCTCACATACATGCTTTTTTCTGGACATGTTGGTTAAGGCAACAGGTGCAGTATTATCGACATCACGCTTGTCCATCAATCATTACCAGCATCTCTGGATAGGACTTGAAATATGTCACATTGTCCTATGTTTACGAGTTAGAAGATCGTCCAAACTATGTTAAAATCATGCTTGTTGGCATGACAGCCTGCATTAGAAAGATAGACCAAAACTAAAACTGGCTCTGCACAATGGCGTCCATATGACTGGAGTTCAGTTTTAAATATGCAAATGTACTTATACCAAAAACATTAAACATATATGGGATATAAGATTCTTACAATCGAGTGTCGAGAGAAGAGAGTATTAGATATATTCGATTGTGTGTTTTTGTCCTTGATCATAAACCCCAAAACCGAATGATAACGTAATGCAACGTAGGAACTTTAATCCATGCTAAGCCATTCAACACGCCCCATTTCAACAACTCTGGTCATGTATTGGGCATGGACCGTCAAGGCACGTTGATCCAGGACCTGAAGACATATCTCAGAGCTGCAGCTTACTACAACATTGTTGTATGTTTAACCTTGTGGGAGGTTGTTCCACACAACTGGAAGATGAACTCACTGATGCAGAAACCAGAAGTACTGCAGGAGTACATTGACTTGGTGTTGACTCCACTTGTTAGAGCTCTGAAGGATGAGCCGGCACTGGGAGGTTACGACATTCTTCACAACTTTGAGAGTCTTCTCATCACAGTAAGACCTAATACTGATCCTTGTTACGATACAAAGCAGTGGGCATCTGGTGGGCATGCGTCAGAGAGTGAACAGATACAACTCATATTAAGGTACATGACCACTTACCATAAGGTAATGTTAAGAAAAGTCAACAAGGAGACACATTCAAATGAATCGATATGTTCATCCGGCCAATTGTGCACACTACATAAGATATATTACTTGTGGTATCAGGTATTTTACAGCAGTTAACTATATTTTACCGTCATTTGATCACTTTTTGCTAAGACGATGTTGATTGTTTATTGTTATTTATCAATGTACCTCTGTATATTCGTTCATTTCAGACAGTCTTTTCAATATCGTATCATATGGTTAGCATTGGTTACATTTCTTTATGACCCGGTAGGTTGGACTTACAACGTTGTAAGTCCCTCAAGGAGGGTTTACAGACACAATAATAAACCATGTTAAGAGAAATTACAATGATTGTAAAACCTGATATGTTTCCTAAGAGGATGATGAGAAAGCATAGATCTGAAGAAATTATCTTAGACTGAGTTTGAAAAACACACATATAGTGTAGTATACACCGCAAATGTTTTGTCCAAAGTGCGTCTCGAACCCCTAACCAGCAACACCTGGTTCATATGCAAGCATTTTAGACTGCTGCGCCATGGAGGCATGTGGAAGACAATGGTATTTAAGCCACTTACATAGATATCTCGACCATAACCGTAATCATGTATTTTACGAGCGACTCTTATATTTACCAGGTATCTTTGATAACGCAATAATAAAACGTCTTTTAAACTTAAAAATGGTTCATAAGATGGAGAAACCCCTTTTTCCGGACTTACCAGAGATTGTGGACCCTGAAAGTCGATTAAATTCTTCGGCCCTCCGGGCCTCAGGATGTAACCTCCTCTCAGGGATCCACAATCTCTGGTAAGTCCTCGGAATTGAGTTTTCTCCATTACTTAATATTGATTCTGTGGAAGATGGAAGAATATGTACCTTTTGATATGCTCTCTGTTGTTGTTAAATCTTTATCCTAATCTTTTTTATCCTTTATCCTTAATGTTGAATCATTAATCTGGGCGGAGGGGCATGTGACCATGGTGTCAATACTCTTCAGTCTAAAACCCTTGTCCATGCATCCTAATATTCAATGTTTGAGTTCTATCCCTAGGTTCATCTCCCGACAAGCAGACCTATCAGACAGGTGGACCCACCACTCCGGTCACAGCCGGCTCTGTAGGGATGAAGTTCAACACGGACAGCATTTATGGAGTCAACTACCACAGAAATTCGTGTTTGGTTAAAGCAGGAGGCAGACCTCATTGTTGTACCAGAGGCAATCATCAGCGCAATCAAAGAACAGTTGTCAGAGAGCTTCCCGTCTTGGTAGTTCGCTGGGTCCAGAGTCGAAGATGATGTTGATGACGTTGTTCACCAAGCAGTTAGCAGTCATTCTCCATGCCCAGCAATGGGGAGAGGAGAGACAAGTGGGAAGAGACACCAAAAAAGGCCAATATGGATGAAGGAATATTTGTTTCTACTCCAGAGATAAGTATTCCTAAATTTGTAAATAATTCGAGTAGAATGTCATGGGAAATGTTGATTTCAGGTTAAATGAGGGAGATATGGGATAAACTTAATTGGGTCAATATGAAATATATATAAATCGAGGAGTTGCATATATATTTGTATGTTTCAGCTGAAATGGAAGAAGAGTACTTTATTACAGATTTATGATTAGGCTGACCTTGATCTGGCGAGCTGTGGTGTCTCTTCTGGAGCAGTTTCCACAAGACGTCAGAGATGATGTGGTCAAAGTTTGTCAAGAAACCAGCGCAGTGTCAATCTTTTATTAAGTAATTCCTATTAACTATATCAAACACATAAAGAGGTATACGTTGCATCTAAAATAATGTTCATTAACATCGCTATGATGGTTTTCTTTAATAAAATAGTGAGGACGCATTTACTCATCTTTCGCTGAAATAAAGATGCTTTCAGCTGATGCATATATGCTCACTCGATCAATAAGAGATGCTTTTAGCTGTCGCACATATGCAGTCGCTTTGAAGAGCTAATTAATTTGTCGCAGATATGCAGCACTCAGCTTTTTTATGAGTTAACACATAGATACAGGTTAGATAATTGTGTTTAAGCGCTGTACAATAACAGGGAAATAAGCAAGGTCCAAGACTAAGAGCTTATGATTATAGACTATACCCAGCAGGCAATTTGACGTTGAACCGACGTTGAAACGACGTCGTTCATCGACGTTGAAATGACGTTGTATTATGGGTGTATATGAAATTTGCGGCGACGTCGATTATCGACGTTGAATCGACGTCGGAACAACGTTGTTGCTACGACGTTGCATCAACGTAGATTCGACGTTGCAATAACGTTGGTTCGACGTTGCATCTACGTTGATACAACGTTGCACCAACGTTGATGCAACGTCGTATCAAATACGTTGTTAAGACGTCGATTCAACGACAATACATCGACGTCGCCGCAAATTTCATATGCAACCATAATACAACGTCATTTCAACGTCGATAAATGACGTTCTTTCTGAGCAGTAGCAATCTCTAAAAAAGTGATCTCAATTCTAAAAGTTATTATCGATAAAAGTAAGATATGATATCTTCCGGGTTAGCTGTAGCTGCAACAAGTGATTAGTCAAAGCAATCAAAATTGAGCAAGAACAACAGACAGCTAGGGATTAAGATTACATAATTGTTTATTCTGCCTTAAAATAACAAGAATACGCGGTTCTTTGTGTTTTCAACGGCGCGTTCTACGTTTCGTCACAGCACCATTCATCAGCTTTCTGGAAAAAGAAAAAGACAACTTACACAAATGAAAAAGGGAAAGAAAATCAACTTATTTTTTATGTCGATGCTTCATCAAATCTTGAAATGTATCTAATTTTCAAAAACGATCATGTTACTCATCATTATCACTGTACTTTAACTATCTGAATTATATGTGTTAAATATCTATGGACCTTTATTACTGAGTCTTAATAATCGTTTTATGTCGGAAAATACATGATGCATGATGAGTAAGTGTATACCTGAGAAAAGATTCTGGATGGAGCCTGATAGATAACCCAGCTAATCTATAGATGCGATATCTCCCGTCTGCAACTCTCTCCTCCCCATCTTATCCCCTCTCAAGCAGTTGACTGAAAACAGAAATGTGAGCACATTTATAATTACTCACTACAAACAGTCATACTTCTTTAACACAATTATTCATAGAAATTAATTTACAAAGGTAAATTAATCTAATGTTCAACACATCTACATATTTCAAGGAACAAGTTGTATAGTCAGGAAAACAATTAATTTGTCAACACAATAACTGAATTTCCACCGATACCAGCTCTTGTAAATAATTATATATGAATCACTTTCAGTATATCGATATATTGATTATATTAGCATAAATTATACACGTCAATTACGTGTACATGCACAGATAATTATCATGACATAATTTCTGTTTAAATCAATATATGCTACTGCAGTAGAACTTTTCAGCTTGATTAAAAATCATCTCAACAAGATCATTAATTTTGAATTTAACGCATGTCATCATATAGATACTGTCATTAATTATGTTTTTAAAATCCAATCGATCATCATGTTGATGTTTTTAGAACTATATATACTTATTAGTTAATTTAATCAAATTACTGTGGTTTCTTTGATAAACGATGGAATTTTTAACATATATTTAATGTTTTTCATAATTTATGTTTAATCTTCTGTTTTCTATCTTGGAAATGACAGTACATAAGATCAACATATATAGATAGTTGTGAAAAATTTAACATGGCGATCTATGGAAAACGTTTTATTCAATATACACATGTAGGTAAATCGGATGACATTATTTAGATTGTCCTCGGAAAATGTCAATCTATATTATGTACTTCAAGCTGAGATGATTTCAAATAAAGCTGAAAATTTGGACATTGATCCAACAAAAACTTATTTTATGAAAATTATTTATCCTAGAGTCGACTAAATTAACATGCATGTGTATGGAATTAACGTCACCGTCCGAATACTTTTTGCATCACTATAATTGAAATAACGTTTAAATATAAGTGACACAGTAATATTCTTGATGTCAATTTTAGCACGCTTTTTAATCATGTTAATATGACGCATAGCAAACAACATAAACAAGTTAGCAAAGCCTGCACTCAGTGAACTTGCAAACAGCTGATCGAAGACAATACGAACTCCGCGCATCATTGTGAAAAGACACGTCACGGCGCACTTTACGCAACACTGTAAAGAGTTTGCCCATGTTTCCAAAGCCGGGCAGGCGACACCAACATTGGTTTGCAAAAAGAATGTCGTTGATCTCTAGTCAGTGAAAATAAAGTTTATGGATAGGTTAGATAGGTAAGGCAATATAGTAGCACAATCATTCAAATTCCTACTCGTTCTTCAGCAGTGTTAATAAGACTGCCGACTTCTACTGCAGTAAATGTAAACTACACGCTTCGCTTTGCGATTGAGTTGAGTGGTATCAAATCTAGGCTAGTGTGGCGGGTTTGGTTTGGACGGCGTGTCCGTATTGGGTTGACTTTATTAAATATTAATTATCAAAGTGTGCATAAATGCAGGAACAATAACTTACCTCAGAAAGAGAAGTGGCGACACCAGTGTCCATAATACGCAACATAAACAGATTCCCTCTACGCGGCGACGTCAAACATGGCGGCGAAAGTACTTGGTTTGTGACGTAATCGTTGCACACATGACGTCATAAGCTTTTGTGCTGGCGCGAAAACGTACACAGCGTCACAAATATTTGTTACGTTTTAGAAAAGAGTCTCAAATGATAAATAAGTAAATGATTAAAATACATGGGCATACAAAATAGATTACATATCTGTTTAAAAATAAATTCCCGGTTAACCAATCAAATAATTCGTAACAGTATCATTCGTTAAAATCATTAAATCAAATAAAAAATATGTGCACAAATAACCTACATTTTCATTGATTGTAGACTAGATCTACGTGAATATGCACATGTATATGTTTTAAAATAGCATTACTCATTACGGAAAATTAAAGAATATCAATGATGGTTTTAACATGGTAGTTTCTTATAGGCCTATGTCCGACGACGCCTACATAGGCCCCCTATAGGGCCCATAGACTTCATATCTTTATATAATGAATGAATCAAGGATAAAGATTGGGAATAGGCCTATATGCTTCATAAGCGATTGCGATCTCTAATAAATGAACAGTAGGATGCAGTTAGGATCGATGTCGTTGTGGATTGTGAAGACGTTGAAATGCCGTCGCAAAAAGACTTGTTATCGACGTCGAAAATCACAACGTTGAAGAGATGTCAGATATCGACATGACACCGACGTCGAAAATACCGACGTTGAAATGACGTCTGATATCGAATATATTATCGACGTCGAAAAAAACAACGTTGAGACGACGTAGTTTTATCGACGTCGAAAACAGAGATGTTGAAACGACGTCGTTTTATAGTTGAACGACGTCGCGACATTATTTCAACCAAAATGTGACGTTGTAACAACGTCGTGTGCCTGCTGGGTAGAATACCCTGGGTGGTAAAATGTGATTTATATAAGACATCATCCTAGGCCTAAAGAACCTCCATGTGTAATACGTTTTGGCTACAGCAGTTTTGCAGGAGAAATAGACCTGTTAAATGCGAACGGACGCTGACAGACAGACCATGTCTTAATCTAATCTGGTTCGATTAGACTGATGAGCTAAGCACATTGAAATAACAGAAATGGTAGTCCGGTGGCAGGGACCGATAAGTGTGCATTGCGGTATGTACAAAGTTTTTTTGCTGGTTCTATACCTCTGAGATGTGCTCTTCAAGAATCTGAATGATGCCACTCTGTCATCATTGGGCAATCCGCACAATATGCAAATTAAGGCCGCCATTACTGAAAATCTTGATTTCGTCAATATCTCATTAACTATGCATGATTTCAACTTAATTTTGGTGACTATCCCCATGTTTAGAGGGGTAATGAATCAGATTAAGCCTTTTCAGTAAAAATCACAACAATAATTTATGCTGAATATGCAAATTAAGGCCGCCATTACTGAAACTCTTGATTTCGTCAATATCTCAGTAACTATGTATGATATCAACTTAATTTTGGTGTCTATCCCCATGTTTAGAGGGATAGTTAATCAGATTAGGCCATTTCTTTGAAGATCACAATATAATTTGTGCTGAATATGTAAATTAAGACTGCCATTACTGTAAGCAATCCATTGGTAAGAGGGTATGTCCATGCTGAAGACTTGTCTTGTTCAGCTTATCTGCCAATTTCGATGTACATTTTTCATTACAGAATTAACCCCTCTCAACACACTTTCTCGCAATGCTATTAACAGTTGTAGATAAGCATGGTAGATATGCATCGGGTGCAAATGTCCAGACCTTTCGCCGCACAAGGAAGGACGAGAGGGTAGAACAGGTAATCAAAGATATCCCTGTCTAGATACCATGGTCCTAAAAATCCAGACTTGCCTTCAAGTGAAGTGAATATTTCTGTTTTACTGCTTCGAATGAAATAGGTTTACCAACTGATATTCTTGGAATTGATATCAAAGCTCAGGGGCATGCACATGCTTATATGTTGTATTGACTTTCTTGGCGTATTGAAGGCAGGCACTGGACATGCTGTCGGGAGAGAAACTTAGAGACATTCAGTTAATGACATAAGAACTGTTGCTTGCACATCGAAAGGATGTAAACGTCATTAGATGCTTGGAGCCCGTGAAATGATCTCTGTAACAAGCATCGCAACTCTCCACTTGGTCCGAACCTGACAAAACCTGTCTTCATCATGTTGGTCTTCGTGTTGGAAGACTGGCCACTCATTATCTGGACAGTAGAGCTAACGATGCCACACGCTTTTGCTTCTGCTCACTTCAACTATGAGAGATACGTGTTATAATTCGTGAGGACATTGGAGCATCTCCCCCCTGGGGAAACTTCTGACTTGCATTGATCCTCTGGATCCTACAGGCCAACCCAATGATTTGAACTTGGATAATGATGCATTAAGTCGTCATAGGTCAGCTCTTAATTGATGTAAGTAAACCATTCACAATCTCAACTGCGTCATGTACGTTCACTGTTTCAGGTGCAATTAGACCAATGACAACATTGATGATCACACCAGCAGGATGACCAGCAAGATCCAGAGGATCAATGCAAGTCAGAAGTTTATTCTGTATCTTGACTTTAGCATATATTTGGCATGCGAAGTGATGATTGATGTATGCAGTGTTCACCTCCCATGGAGGACTAAAGCACTTTCAATGTCCTCAAGTAGTACTAGCACAACCTAAAGCTCCCGTTGTTGAAGTGAGCAAAAGCAAACCAGTTTGGCATCATTTGCTCTACTGCCCGGAGGTGAAATGGCCAGTCAGTCCCTCATTCCGCTCGCATAAAGACCATCATGATGAAGACAGGTTTTGTCAGATTCTGAACCAAGTGGCCAGTTGTGATTCTTGTTTAAGAGATAATTTTAAGTGATCCGAGCATCTTTTGTCATTAACCGAAGGGCTCTGAACTTCAGTGGAACTTTCTCCCCCGACACCATGTGTGCCACACCTCCAACATGCGATTTCATGATATCCTCAAGTTCACTGTCTGTCATCAATACGCCAACAGAGCCAATAAAACTCACGAGCTCGGCATGCCCCCAAGGTTTGGTGTGAATTCCGAATATCGTTTGGTAAACCTATTTCACATTGACTACAACTCTGTAGAGCTGCTGATCATTTGCCAAAACAGCAATGTCCAGTCCACATTCCTTCGTTCGACGTTGAGCATCGGTTATGGCTGTGAGCATGGATTCCGGGTGGGCTTGATTCATACCAATCAATGGTAGATACACGGCCTTGGTCGCTGGTTTTACACTCTGTCCCTGCTCTCTACACAACTTAGTGTTGAAGCCACCGAACTCGATAGGGTTTGTGTTTGTGGCAACACAGTTAAAAAAAACTCTAAATGGAAGGTCCTTTCTTGATGGCCCATTACTCAAAGCGGTAAAACAGAATGATTCACTTCACTTGAAGGCAGGTCTGGCTTTTTAGGAACATAGTATCTCTTGACGGGGATTACCTGTTCTACCCTCTCGTCCTTCATTGTGCATTGTACATTGTACATTGGCACCCTGTGGGTCTCTACCATGCTTATTATCTACAACTATTAATAGACATTGCGAGAGAGTGTGTTGAGAGGAGTCAATTCTGTAATGAAAAATGTACATCGAAATTGGCAGATAAGCTGAACAAGACAAGTCTTCAGCATGGACATACCGTCTTACCAATGGATTGCTTACAGTAAGGGCAGTCTTAATTTACATATTCAGCACAAATTATATTGTGATCTTCAAAGAAATTGCTTAATCTGATTAACTATCCCTCTAAACATGGGGATAGACACCAAAATTAAGTTGATACCATACATAGTTACTGAGATATTGACGAAATAGAGAGCTTCAGTAATGGCGGCCTTAATTTGCATATTCAGCATAAATTATTGTTGTGATTTTTACTGAAAAGGCTTAATCTGATTCATTACCCCTCTAAACATGGGGATAGACACCAAAATTAAGTTGACATCATGCATAGTTAATGAGATATTGACGAAATCAAGATTTTCAGTAATGGTGGCCTAATTTGCATATTCAGCATAAATTATTGTTGTGATCTTTACTGAAAAGGCTTAATCTGTTTCATTACCCCTCTAAACATGGGGATAGACACCAAAATTAAGTTGATATCATACATAGTTATTGAGATATTGACGAATTCAAGATTTTCAGTAATGGCGGCCTTAATTTGCATATTGTGCGGATTGCCCAATGATGACAGAGTGGCATCATTCAGATTCTTGAAGAGCACATCTCAGAGGTATAGAAACAGCAAAAAAAATT
Source organism: Gibbula magus (assembly GCA_936450465.1). NCBI lineage: Eukaryota > Metazoa > Mollusca > Gastropoda > Trochida > Trochidae > Gibbula > Gibbula magus. The sequence goes on along the minus strand of OW388300.1, from coordinate 50,908,703 downwards.
TGTACATACCGCAATGCAAGGTTGTCCAAAAATCTGGCGTTTGGCAACCGGACTATGGTTCAAAGTAAGAACTTTCAGAATAATTCTATATTGCCCCTTGTTAGATTCGTGTTCCATGTTGCACTTCTTGCACAAATCAAGAGACTGCTAACTGCAATTTAAACTAAATATATCGCTTTTAATGTGAGTACACATTCTGTTCAATACACTTGTCCTCGTTATGTCGACTTTGACTGAGTAATGTAACCTGTAATCGTTGAATATCCGGCTTGTATTCTTAGCAATATATCAGACTCAACTCTTATCTATATTATCAGCTAACAATTCTCCTCTCTGGTCCCATTGTTACATAATCTTATGTATGAAGCAAGGTGGATATATGTACCTTTATCCATTATCAGTTTAGGATTATTATCATTATTCACATATACCTACCACTATCTCTACACATTAATTTACAAATTTACATGTAAAAATACATTCGGGCCTTGCACAATACGCAATGCTAGCTTTAGGAAGGATAACTATTGATTTCAGTGAACTGAGTAGAGGTTATTTTGAAACGTGCATACCCAACTGAACTGAAAGGATTGTAAAATGAAAGTAGCTGCAAACTTAATTTTATAATTTTAAAATGTTATATTTTTCAAATATTTCGTTTCTCTTTTCATAATAATTTTTATCTTGAAACAATAGTTCATTACATGATAACTGTCGTTATAACAATCATAATAACTCATTTGTATAGCACTATTTCCATGAATAAGCATGCTCAAGCACACGGTGTGTATGATAGCCCTTAAAGAATTGTTCTTTCAGTGACGCTTCTAAGCGCTCAGTGCGATCATATATACTATCAAAACTGCTACTAGACCCTTACATGTACATCACGTATTCAGGTACCCATTTAATTGGAGGATTGACTGAAATGTAGATGACGTGCCTTGTCCAAGGACACAGCACAGCATGATACCCAGGTTACGTAGTTCTGGTTTTTCGGTTTTGTTGATTCGAACCCGGGCCCTTGGCGTGAGTGAACAGCACTCTAACCGGTATACCCTTTTGGTTTGTGATAAATGGTACCTTTTGTCTTCTTAGGTTAATTACTCGATCTCATAACTAATTATTTGATTGCTGGTTCTTGGCGATTCATATATGAATAACCTGTTTTGAAGTCACTGCTATACGACGTGAGTCAACTCCACAAATTAAGCATGGTGTCACAGGCTTTCTAAACTTTAAATGTTCAGAATAATTGTATTACCCATAATACCCATACCCAAATTCAATCAATGCATTATAACTTTGAAACCATACAATGTTCAACATTGTTACTGGTTTACAGTTTTTAGACAGAAACAATCGAACTTTCGTTAAATTTATAATATTGTTCATTTTCAATTACTTACATTCAGGCAGTTATTTTATTCAGTGTAATACGACTGTAGAAAAATGTGACTGGTGTAGGCTTTAGCCTACACTGATATATCTATGATAAGGAATCATGATTAATTTCAAATCGAAATGAAAAAGGCCTTTTTCTTTTTCGGTACACATTTTCTTTCAGGTTCTGTTCTATCAATATCATGTTATTTGGGTACAATCGATGAAATCAACACTCACTAAGTACGCTTAATGCATTAACAACTTTGCTTTGATGCCAGATATCAGTCACTGGGCCGGTTCAATGATATAAGAGGTGGTGCGTCAGGATATTGTCAACGTCGTGTCATATGACGTAACTGGTGATACAAAACTTGTAGGTAAATTAAAGAAAAACTCACGGCAAAAGAAACGCTACCACTTTAGATTTGAAATTACGAACAAAATCAAACTCAGATTCAACCCCAACCACATGAAAACACATCGCCCAAACACAACAATGATTGTTTCATATTGAACTGTCGTATCAAACGCATGATGATTGAAATGGGAGCCACCCACAACCATGTTGCAAGAACGTTTGGCTGTCACCTCACAATTGTCACAAGACTAATGCAGAAGAATGGCAGCGCATACAACGTAATGACATCAGGCGTTTGATTTTCTCCATTTTTCGGAGAGTCACTGCGTGTATCATGGCAAGGGGAGGCCATACACGTTATTAGTGTGAACTGTTTTCGTTACATTGAGCCTGGATTTCCCTGCACCGGGATCAGTCTTGGGACTTTTTGTCCCCCCGGACGAATATCGGAGACTGTGATGTTGATACTGGAAGCAGATTGGCCGCATTTTTTATGTATATGGTATCGGCACATGTTCTTTTTATCCCCCGCCACGAAGTGGAAGGGGGATATAGGTTTGGGCTCCGTCCGTCCGTCCGTCCGTGTGTCCGTCCGTGCGTCCGTACGTGCGTCCGTCCGTGCGTCCGTCCGTCCGATATGAAGGGGACAGCTTTTCTCAGAAACTACTTAAGATACAATAACCGATTTTGGTGTGTCCCTTCAGGGCATTAATACCTTGATGGAGTTCGAAAATGAGAACCGTGCACATATTTTTACCAGAGTTATTGCCCTTGTTCCGTATTTTTGGACTCTGTTCATGGTATCCCTAAAGGGGAAAGCTTTTCTCAGAAACCACTTAAGATACAGTAACCAAATTTGGTGTGTCCCTTCAGGGCATTAATCCCTTGATGGAGTGCGAAAATGAGAACCGTGCACATATTTTTACCAGAGTTATTGCCCTTGTTACGTATTTTTGGACTCTGTTCATGGTATCCCTAAAGGGGACAGCTTTTCTCAGAAACCACTTAAGATACAGTAACCAAATTTGGTGTGTCCCTTCAGGGCATTAATCCCTTGATGGAGTTCGAAAATGAGAACCCTGCACATATTTTTACCAGAGTTATTGCCCTTGTTCCGTATTTTTGGACTCTGTTCATGGTATCCCTAAAGGGGACAGCTTTTCTCAGAAACCACTTAAGATACAATAACCAATTTTGGTGTGTACCTTCAGGGAATTAATACCTTGATGGAGTTCGAAAATGAGAACCGTGCAATTATTTTTTCCACAGTTAATGCCATTGTTCCTTATTTTTGGACTCTGTTCATGGTATCCTAAAAGGGGACAGCTTTTCTCAGAAACTACTTAAGATAGAATAACCACATTTGGTGTGATGCTTGAGGGCATAACTATCTTGATGCAGATGAAAATAAGAAGCATGTGATTATTTTTCCAGAGTTATTGCCCTTGTTATTTATGGAGTTATGACCCTTAGTTGTGTTATTGGTGCCACATAGGAGACATGCTTCCACGTAGCGGCACCGGTAACATATAAAAGACTGCACTTATTTGTGTGTGCCTTACTTTAATCAAAATCTATGTGGTGATGATTTCCTGCTGAATGCTTTATCTTGCACATCCCTAACATCTCATCATCACTTTTTTCTCTATCTTACTTAAACCAAAATTGTACTTGTATGGTGATGGTTCCCTACTGAATGCTTGATATAATTCAAATCCCTATCACCTCATCATCTACCATCTAGTCCTTCTCATACATGATCATCACATTCATCATAGTAGTCTTTTGTATGGCTAAATGTCTCCTGATTAATCACCCTTCTTTACTTTCAGACCCTCTCCTGAGTCAGTTTCATCAATGAATAATTTGCATGGATAAGTTTCTGTTCTTCCTAGGGCAGTTGTTTAAGTTCCCCATGCTCTGGTTTGCATAATTTCCTTTTTCTTTCAGATTTTTACCTCTCTAACCTCAGTAGCAGCTAGTGCATGCTAGAATCTTGCATGTTGTCATGTTTATTTGCACCAGCATAAATGTCAATGGTTTGTTTAGATGAGGTTTGATTACATGAAGCCAAGAAATCTTTTGAAGAGCGTGTGGAGTCTGGACTCAAATTGAACTCATTCATGCATGTATGAAGGATAAGACATATGATACACAGAAGATTTGCAGTGGGTTAAATTCATGTAAGTCATGTTCCAAATCACTGAAACATATCTTATTTGGTTAGTGTATGATATTTTACAAAATTTGTGGTCACAAAATATGTTTCTTTTCAGAGTGATAACTAGACAACATGCCAAGACTAAGAAGACGGAGCATTCTCCAAAAAGTTGAATGCAAGAAGATTTTAAGAAAATTGGAAAGGACAGTGATACCATTCAATGTGCATGACGGGACTTTGGGACTCATATCTGCAAGCCACCATCAAGGATCTGAGATATACCCGGAGACAAGTAGAGGGAAACAATGTTGTGCCATGTCCTTTATAAGTATATTGTTCTCAACTGTTATTCCACCATCAGAGTGGACTGTTGCTCACATGGACTCCATATTGCAAGAAGGAGACAGACTCTACCATTCTCTACCCCACAATTATGACTATATTGAGTATTCTGAACTGCCTGTCCTCTTGCATAGTGAATCAAGGAATACAACATTCCAGTCAGTGATTGGTCAGCCAATCAGTGGGTTACACCCATGTAGGGAAGTTGTTGCTCTCAGGGAAGCTCTTCAGGAAGGATGCTGTGGACATACTGGATGTCTTCTTACCACACATTCCTTTACTATTGCTGTGATCCAAACCAACAACACATTCATTGTCTTTGACTCTCATTCACGGAGCCCTTTAGGTCTTCCAACAGCAGATGGAACTGCTGTTTGCATCCCTGTGAACAATCTAGAAGATCTCGGGTCACATATTGCCAATTTGTATCAGATTGTAGTGCCTGAACAATTTGATGTAGTTTCCATAGACACAAGACCACTTTCAGAACCAAATCCACTGCCATGTGTAGTGAGAGACCAGATCGGATGATAACCTACTTCCAATTTCAAGCTGAACAACAAGACAAGAAAAGAAAAACTCTACATGATAATCCTAATCAACGTACAAACAAGTCAGGAGATCAAGAATTTGTAAACTGCAAAGCTAAGATGTCCAACAGAGAGACTCGTGATAAGGGAGTTCTGAAAACACAGGATGCAAAAAGAAAAGAGATCAAAAGAAACAGTAGGACAGAAGTTGAAATTAAACAGCAAAAATTACAGGATGCAGCTAGAAAAGCAAAAGCAAGACAAGAAATGACACCATCTGAAAAGGCAACACAACGTCAAAAAGATACAGCCCGGAAGAAAATACATTGATCCAACTTACCTGAAGATAACAAGAGTTTACAAAAAGAAATAAACTCACAAAGGATGAAGAGAAAACGAGAAAACTTAACTGAAAATGAAACCATTAAGCAGCATCAAATTGATTCAGCCAGGAAGAAGAAAGAACGAAAAGAATTGACACCATCTGAAAAGGCAGCACAACATCAAAAAGATACAGCCCGGAAGAAAATACATCGATCCAACTTACCTGAAGATAACAAGAGATTACAAAAAGAAATAAACTCACAAAGGATGAAGAAAAAACGAGAAAACTTGACTGAAGATGAAACCATTAAGCAGCATCAAATTGATTCAGCCAGGAAGAAGAAAGAACGAAAAGAATTGACACCATCTGAAAAGGCAGCACAACATCAAAAAGATACAGCCAGGAAGAAAATACATCGATCCAACTTACCTGAAGATAACAAGAGTTTACAAAAAGAAATAAACTCACAAAGGATGAAGAGAAAACGAGAAAACTTAACTGAAAATGAAACCATTAAGCAGCATCAAATTGATTCAGCCAGGAAGAAGAAAGAACGAAAAGAATTGACACCATCTGAAAAGACAGCACAACATCAAAAAGATACAGCCCGGAAGAAAATACATCAATCTAACTTACCTGAAGATAACAAGAGATTACAAAAAGAAATAAACTCACAAAGGATGAAGAGAACACGAGAAAACTTGACTGAAGATGAAACCATTAAGCAGCATCAAATTGATTCAGCCAGGAAGAAGAAAGAACGAAAAGAATTGATACCATCTGAAAAGACAGCACAACATCAAAAAGATACAGCCCGGAAGAAAATACATCGATCTAACTTACCTGAAGATAACAAGAGTTTACAAAAAGAAATAAACTCACAAAGGATGAAGAGAAAATGAGAAAACTTAACTGAAGATGAAACCATTAAGCAGCATCAAATTGATTCAGCTAGGAAGAAGAAAGAACGGGAAAACTTGACTGAAGAGGAACAGATTAACCAATGCCAAGCTGATTCTAAAAGGAAAAAGAATGAAAGAGACAATAGGAGTGAACAAGAAAGGACTGTCATTAAGGAAATTGATAGAACAAGAAAACAATCTGTGCGACGCTCACGAAGTAAAGAAGAAGATCGCCGTTGCAAGAACATTGATGCTGTGAGGAAGTCTCTGTTCAGATCCACACTAACCAATTCAATGAGGGAACACGTCATGGACATAGAGACTGAAACTGATTCAATCAGAATATGTCTACATCCAGCTGTGAAAGAGGTTTTAAAGACATTTTTTAAAGTGGTTGCAGAAGGACCCACATACAGTTGTGTATCATGTGGAAGGATGATGTACAGAAGTGCAGTTGTGAAGTTCCATGAAAACAAATATGATGAAGACATTCTACAAACTGTTTTGATCCCTCCCATGGAATTGACACTTCAAAACCATTTCATCTGCACAACATGCCACAAGTACATGAAGCAGAAAAATGTCCCTCCTCAAGCACAGGCCAATATGATGAGAGTACCACCAGTTCCTCACATACTGGAACGCTTATGTGATCTTGAAAAGCAGTTGATATGCAGAATTCTGCCGTTCATGAGAATTGTAGCCCTTCCGAAAAGTGGACAGCATGGTTTGAAGGGTTCAGTGGTGTTGGTTCCTGCCAATCTTGAAAAAACTGCAGTAGCCCTCCCCAGGAATATTGCTGACAGCCAGATTATTTCTCTTTCTCTTAAACGCAGCATTTCAGATAAACATTGTGTCACGAAACAATTGATTCGTCCTAATTTTGTGAATGAGGCTTTGGACTATCTCAAACATAATAACATTCATTATCAAAACATTTTGACGAATCGTCAGTGGGTGTCTGACAGCATTGCTGAAGATCCTGAGTTGTGGAATGCTGTGGAGGCCGAAGAAGTATTGGATGATTTGCCTGATGAGGAAAGGGTAACTGAGCCTAACAGTGAAAGTCCAAAGGAAATTTTGACAAAAGAAAATGATTCCGTAACATATTCAGAAGATGAAGTTGAGAAAGATATGCCACAACAGGACTTGCAAGAGTTACAGGAGTCCCGGGGCATCAACTGCAACACCCTTCTGTATCCAGAAGAGGGACCAACTGTGCACTCCAACCAGATTCTGAATCTAGCACCTGCTGAAGGACAAATCCCTGTTTCCGTGTACCAGGAGTCTAACTGGGAGGCAATGGCATTTCCTTATTTGTTTCCAGATGGGAACTATTCCTTTTCTCATGAAAGATCTGTGAGACTAACACCAAAGAAATATGTTAATGCCAGATTACTTTCACAAGACAGGCGCTTTGCTGAAAATACCCAGTATATTTTCCAATGTTTGCACTGGATTGAGTTGACAACTGTGAAAGACAGTGTCAGTATGTGCTTGAAGAAGTTACGTCAGGGTGACATTAGTGCTGGTCAACTGAACAGTCGAGAGAGGATCACACAGTTGATGAAAGATGACGAAGCATTTGCTTCTTTCAAGAAGGTCAGAGGATCACCACAGTACTGGACAGATATGCAGTTTGATATGCTTGCAAAAGTTCGCCAGCTTGGTCCATACACATTCTTCATTACTGGATCTGCTGCTGAATTCCACTGGCCTGAAATAATACAAATTGTTGCCAAACAATATGGAAAGGATCTCTCTTTTGATGAAATCAAACAAATGGACTGGTGTACTAAAAGAAGATGGATTGCTAGTAACCCTGTGACTGTTGCAAGGCACATTGATTACATCTTTCGTCAACTTTGGAATAAAGTGATCCTCAGTGGAGTGCACCCAGTTGGTCAAATACTGAACTATGATGTCAGAAAAGAAATTCAAGCAAGAGGCACAGAACATTTCCATTCTGCAGTTCATGTCAAAGATGCTCCCAAGCTGGATCATGATCCTGACAAGAAAGTTGAAGAGTACATTGACAAGTACATCTCTTGTGGTGTCCCATCAGAAACTGAGGATTCAGAGCTGCGAGATCTTGTGCTCAGTAGACAACGACACAGACATACAGGTACATGCAAGAAAAACAAAAATGTTGCCTGCAGATTTCACTATCCAAGACCTCCATCAAACAACACAGTCATTGCTCGTAAACCAGAGGGTGAAGATTCCAAGTCAAAAATCTCCTGGGCAAGATCAACTTTCTTGAAAGTTCTTGAGGCCTTGACAAATAGCCCAAACATCGATACAAATTTGATGGATGCGCTGAAGAAAGCGGGTGTTACGGAGGAGTAGTATAAGCAGGCATGCCGGGTTTCATCAAAGCGTACTACTGTCATCCTGAAAAGAAATCCTTGTGAAATCTTCATCAATAACTACAACCCAATTCTTCTGAAAGCACTCTCACTTCTTACATGTGTAAGCCAGAGCGAACAATGTCCGAACGCATGAGAAAAGCTGCAAAAGAAGCTAATTCATTACAAGAGAAACTCAACAAGATTGGCAATGTCTTCTTGAAGTCAAGAGAAGTGTCAGAACATGAAGCCATAGCACGATTGTTAGGACTTCCATTACGTGACACAAACACTGCTGTTCAGTTTGTGCAAACAGGACTTCAATGTGAACGTACCAGAATGTTGAAGCCTCCAGATAAGATCTCAAAGCTTGATGATGATGACAGAGACGTGTTTCTTCCAAGCATCCTTGACAAGTATCCAGCACGACCAGACAGCCTAGAAAGCTTGTGTCTGGCAGATTTTGTGGCTAATTATTCACCTGTCTCCGAGTCCCAGTCACAAGATAATGATGCTGAGGCGGCAGATGGAGATGTTAGCGACAACTGTCAAGAAATAGGCAAAAGAAACAGAATAAAGTTAAAGAATGATATGGGAACCATGTATAAAAGGCAAAAACCATGCGTCATCAGATATCATTACATCTCTAAAGAGAGAGACTCAGAAAGATACTACCATAGACTTCTGATTCTGTATCTCCCATGGAGGAAGGAAGAAGAACTGTTGAGCCAAGGAAGCTATGAGCTGAAGTATTCATCAGTGGCCTCTCAGTTACATGAGAAGATTTCTTCCTATGAACCAAATCAAGAAGAACTTGAAGTTGCCATGAACAATTATGACAGCAACATGGAAGTGGATCAGGACAGACTGGCACCACAGATGGAGCAGAACAGAGATGAGGATGCTGAGGAGACAGAAGCTGGTGGCTCATTGGATCCAGAGTTGATTGAGAATGTCAGTGACGAAGATATCTGCAGTGTGACAAACAATCCCACTTCAAAGAGGAACTATTCTGTATCTTCACAGTTGCGATTGGAACCTGACAACAGATATTTCACTCTCATTCAGAGTCTGAATTCAGAACAGAGAAGAGTTCATGACTTTATCTTTGACTGGTCAACAAACTGTAGACAGTCTGTTTTCACAAAGTCTCCCCCAGAACCTTTCTATGTGTTTTTAAGTGGAGGTGGCGGCGTTGGAAAGAGTCACACAATACACGCTATTCATGAGACTGTTGTTAGGGCTTTACGGACAGCTGGAGATGATCCAGAAAAACCCAAGATACTACTCACAGCCTCAACTGGCAAAGCAGCATCAAATATTGGCGGAACCACTCTTCATTCTGCGTTCAGCTTGCCAGTTAGACAGAAAGGACAAGCTTATCAGTATATCAAACCGCCTGCACAGAAACTGAACACAATGCGTGCCATGTTTGTGAATTTAAAGATTGTTATAGCTGATGAAATATCAATGTTTGGCGGACAAGCCCTCTCCAATCTGAATTGTGTTTTGCAAGATATCTTTGAGTCCAAGCTTCCATTTGATGGCATCTCAGTGCTTGCTGTTGGAGACCTCTTACAGCTGAACCCTGTAGGAGACAGACCAGTATTTGCCTCTTCTTCTCGAGGATATGAATCGCTAGTGGGATCAATATGGCAGCAACTTTTTAAGCTGTATGAATTGAAAGAAATTATAGGCCAACAAGGTGATCCTGAGTTTGCATCCCTTTTAGCAGCAGTGAGAGTTGGAGAACATACTGAAGCTCATGTGGACACTCTTAAAACCCTTGAGAACAACCACATACCTGAAGACTGCGTGTCGGTCTTTGTGACAAATGCACAGGTGCACACATACAACCAGATACAGCTTAACAAACTTACAAACCCATTAGTTGTGATAAAGGCTGCCGACACCAAGAGAGACTTTCACACTGGCAGAACAACAGTGACAGTTTTGAGTGAAAACCCCCATGATACTGGAGGCTTGCATTCACAAATCACAGTTGCAGTTGGTGCTAGATATATGCACACCAAGAACACTGATATAGCAGACATGCCAGTGAATGGTGCTACTGGTACTATTGTCCATCTTGACTTAAGAGAAGAAAGACCTTTAAAAGGAACTATATATGTTAAGTTTGATGATTGCCGTGTAGGAATGGAAGCCAAGAAATTAAGTCCTCGTCACTTGAAGCATGCTGTACCTATCACCGCTGTAGTGTCCAGATTTGCTGTGTCTGAGAAAGCTTCTTCAGTTCAAGTGGAGAGAAAACAGTTTCCAGGAACATTAGCATGGGGCCTCACTGTACACAAGTCACAGGGAAGCACCTATGAACAAATGGTTGGAGACATGACTTCACCTGGATCCAGATTTTCAATGAACCCAGGCCAAGCTTACACCATGTTAAGTAGAGTCAAGTCAAGGCAAGGACTTAAATTGGTGGCATTTGATGAAAAGAAAATTGTTGTCAACAGGAAGGCTTTAGAGGAAATGAAGAGGTTAAGATGTTCAAATCTGGTTGCATGGAAGTACCCATACGAGATCACATCTGACTGTCATATGGTTGTCATTCATCTGAATGTACGATCTCTGAATGCCCATTATGCAGATATCAAACATGAGCCTTATCTAGGAACATCTTCTGTGCTCTGCTTTACAGAAACACATTCCAGTAGAAACAGTGTGTATCCCCTGCTAGGATATCAGTGCCTCTCTGCTCCAACAAGACATGGCATTTCCATCTATGTGTCTGAAGAAAAAGCTCCTAGGTCCTCTTTGCTTCAGGTGTTTGACAACGAAAGTCTAGAAGCCCTTGTTGCAGTTGTGGATGGAGTTTGTATCACAGCAGTCTACAGTCCACCAAACTCAAGATGGGACAGTCTTTCGAAATATCTGGACAGGCTTTTAACGTGTGTTATTCCTCAGAGTGACAATACTGTTGTAATGGGAGACTTCAACAGAAGTTGGTCAAGAAACAGCTGTTTGACAGAACTATTCTCCAGCCACAACCTAAAGCAATGCATCACAGCACCAACACATCTGTTGGGAAATACCCTGGACTTGCTATTCACAAACCTAGCGGACCTTCACACATTCCAGATGCCAGTGCACTTCTCAGATCACCAGCTCATAGGTGCAAACATTCCCCTGGAATGTGACCACTAGATAGATTCCAACTCCATAATTCACAGGTAACTGCTAATAATAGTTCAGTACATGTTTTCTGTGAACAACCAACTCCATCAATGAATTTACTGATATATTATATATATATATATATATATATATATTCTAGCGTTGTATCATTTGCTTATGTGGCACATTTAGTGACAAATGTGAGTTAAAATAATAATCACTCTGGCGGGGGATGTTGATGACTATGTCTTCTTGTTGAATAAACCTTTTGTTTTTTTAATCTGACTTCCTTATTTATTCTTCAATCTAGATTAACATACCTGGTAGCGTGTCTTTTGCCCGTGAGTTTAGGTAAGTAAGAGTTAATCTAATGCCTTCAACAGTTATATCTAAAATAATGTAGTTACCATTTTAATCTTTAGCAACTTTGTGTATTTCATATTCAAATGTGCTGTATATACACTGGCTACTCCCCTTGACTTTGCATAAATAAAGTTGTTATCTATATATTCGTAATTTTCAATTGAAGAGATAAATTACAGTATAAGTGTTTAAATCTTTCTCTAAGTAACACACAACAACTGGGCTCAACTAGACCTTTCTCCGGGAACAATTATAATGTGTAGTACCTGAAAGATCAGAACGCTGAGTAACTTCTGAAGAAACACATTAGTTCTCTAAAACCTGTTGATAGTCGCATTCACAACTTGTACATATGGGATTGGAAGAAATAACAAAATATTAAATCAATCAATAATTACCAAATTATATTTGCCTGAAATCGATGCATCTGCTGTCATCAGTGGATTTAGTAATCTGGTTTCATCTTCGTACCCATTCGTCATCTATTTGACGTAGATCTGATCATAGGCACGTTTCGGGTGTTGTATTACAACAAGCATTTCCTGAGGGATTCAATATGCATGTGAGTGTAATGACTTACTCCATCTTCTTCAGGCTGAGGTTTATTCATTGTAGATAAAATGTTATTGGAAGCTCCCTAGTGAATGGGGTCTGTACTTTCTTCTTCAGAGTTGTTACCATACTGTCTTCTTGAATTAGCAGATTTATCAAACGACTGATCAATATCCTAGCATAGCATGTCTGACTACATGCAATTCCATAAAAGGACACAGCAAGGTAGAAGTATATGAGGTACGAATAATTTAGCACTTCGGGCAGACACTTGGTGTCTGGAGTATTTTAGCACTCTATCGATTCATTTATTGTTATATCTAAACAGCTTTAAACTGTTGTACATGTTCACTATATATATTAGGGAAAAGTCAAAACTTGAATTGCATTTAATTACCTCATCACTGTGGAAAGAACTGAATGTTATATTTGTTTGCAGGTAAAAGGTTTTAATCAGTAATGGTTGATTCTCATAACTTCATGTTCCGAAATGTAATCTTGTAATTGTCATTGAGTTGTTTTCTCAATGCTCATCAATGGAATCATACGGTTTAAAGCTTCACTTTCAATTGGTTAAATCAAACATGCTTAAATAATATTGCGTTCATAATATCCTACTCTTTTTTTTCTCCCTAAAACAATATAATATATTATATATGGCTTTTTTTATATACATTGCATTTCTGCAGCAGGAATTATATATTGAAATATGGATCTCTACCTTACTCAAGAGATATACTTGGTTCTCGACAGTAGCCTAGCTAATATTAAATATAATTGAAATTGTGCGTACTGAAGGGCCGACATATTTTCTGACAAATAACAGGACTATAGATATTTGAGTTTACACCCACATCACAAAACAGTCATTTATGAACCTAATGAATAACACATTCCAGAAATAAAATAAGCAATCAAATATTAATAATAACAAAATGGTTTTGTTACACTAATTTACGCGTTTCTGATTTGACGAGAGCCCTTTCTCGATGAATGCAGATAAAATGTGTTACCATACCTCGTGTATTCGTACCTTGTGACGTCACAATCCATCAGAACAAACGGTCGTGTAAGTTGGTTCTTACAACTGAGCGTAACGTTTTGATGCAAAATAAGATATAGACATGTCATTTCGTCTTCAAACCTACGCTGATAACTGGAACATATATACCTTTTCCGAATGAGACAATTAAGTTCACCGGGAACACTTCATTTTAATAGATACAAGTCCTCAAGCTTGTTCATCCACTTGCGCTTCGCATACGGTAGCCATTTTGAACATCAGCCATGTATTGTTGCGTGTAACAAGCTGCTGCCTCCCGTGATAAATGACAAATATATTAGATTTGTGTAAATATTTAAAGAAAAACTTGTTGATTTTGTAACTATAAGGATTGTTTTACATGTGTTGTGCCTCTGTCGAAGTATAACAGCAACAAATTTCGTATAACATCACTCCGCTACGCTATGCTTTGTTATACAATTTGTTGCTGTTATACTTCGATAGTGGCACAAAACATGTAAAACAATCCTTAAATATCAAATCAAATATCACATTTGATATTAACGATTAGATGCCATCGCACATGCAGGTCATGTCTCTCAATCAGGTCATGATATGAACAAGAGAGAGTTATTTAAGAATTATTTATTGAGCACATTTACATTTGAAGAGAAGCAGGTCTTTATGAGTGCAGTTTCTTGATCAGATTTTGGATTCTGAAAAAGAAAAATAGATTGTTGAGGTTGAAGGTACATGTTGACGTACAGTTTGACATAGAGATTAATACTAATTCTACCATAACGTTTTAAAATCCCTGTTGTTGATTAGATTATGTTATCGTTCGAACACGATTTTTATGATAGGTGATTTACTGTGTTGGAATACGTTCTGACGTAACATTATACAGTAGGCTGATGTGTTCGGCTCCGATTGATAGAAATTGGAATCGAATCTACGTTAGACTCACACAAAATTAAAGTTAAAAACAAAGTAGGTGTATCTCTTAATTATAATGAGGGTATTTACATACCGCACATATTCACACCGAATGCATGCTCAAGGCATTCACTGTATAATAGCCCTGATCTTTTCTGAGCTGCAGTAGTCACCTCCTTACTTTACTTCATGGACTCATTTAACGCTGGGTGAACAGAGGCACACTTCGAACTAAGTCACTTACCCAGGGTTACATCATAAGTCTTTCAACTCATGTGACAGTGTGTGGCAGAGAATCACCCTTCAAACTCTCAGTTTATTCAGCAATGAGGACACGACCATTGTTGGCCAAAACAATCTTGAAAAGCGATTTTAGCACCCCAAGTGTAGGTGAACAGACGAAACGATTGAGGTACCATATTCTGATGTATGAAATTGCTAGGTTGTTAGGTCGTATGTCTTACGGTTTCGTCTCCATTAACATTTATATACTTGGGAAATTGGTCATGAATAAGACAGTGGAATGTACTGCTAGCGGTGTGAAGATGGCCAACAGCTGCTGCTATAGACTGTGTTAAAGTCACATTTCCTTTGTTTTCCTATTATCTTTTGTATTGCATGGGTTTCAGCAACAACTGAGCGAGTTAATATTAATTATAACATATACAAAAATTGATTCATTTATGTGGTGAATCCGTTTAAAGTCGCTTGCAACTATATTTATTCTTTTGGTATTTTTAAAATTCTTTCCCCTCTGACTGAGTTTCCTAACCATTGGTTTGTATCCTCTTTAAATGTATCACATTTGTTATTTCCTATCATTCCCCCTTATGATGGAGTGAGTATATACCCTGAAACGTCATGTAATTTCACATTAAAGAAATTGTTATCCAGAAAATATTCCTGTTCTTATGTATGCCACTTCCAAATGCCCTTCAAAGACTTATTTTTTCTTCTTTAATATGTTGGGAGGTTTCTTGTGCACGTGTTTGCACTGTTTTTCTACGTTCGTTTACATGTTTAAAACATTTATCAAACCGACCATGCAATATCGTTTTACAAGAATTATCTATATAAGTTGTGGGTAATGCGGCATTCTCGGTACATTTCTCTCGCTTTTGATTCCTCTTTGAATAAGTTCAATCTTATACAATAAAGTACAAACCCATGGCATGCGAAGTCACAACCAAGGTCAATAATGTCGTTAGTAAACAGGATTTGGCATTCATTCTCGCACTGCTGTTCGGTAGCGTCACTGCCAAATTTCTCGGAAACAGCGTCCACCAACTTGTGTACCTCTTGTTGATCCAATACTGTAACGGTGTAATTTGATATTAAGGACTTAAGTTTTTGCAGATGAAAAAAATAAATATTAAAATAGTATCGAACTATCAAACTGATCAGAGAAGACATTAATCAGTTCATCGGTTGGCATTTCCCTTCGTTATGTCATTGTGTCCTTTATACAACTACTACTTGGTTTGGGTATAACAACACCTGACTTTCTTAATACCAATATTGTAAAGGGAAATCATTGCCCTAAGCTTATTAGGTTTGAAGTCACATAGTATTTAGTAAGGGTCATATGTATTTGAACCTTTCTTCAGTGAAAAGGACGTTTAACTAACTCCTTCTCTGTGGTGCGGAGTTACCTCCTGTTGCTGCCTCTAATATCTGGATCTGTGGCATGTTGTGGAACCTAACGTAAGCTTGTGTAAGCTTCTAAGTCTTTCAAAAAGTAGTTTTATTATAAACGGGATTTGAGGACACTTATTTATTTGAGTCTAACTTGGATAATCCATTGAACGGAATTAGGAATTTTGCATAACTGCTTAAATCTGATAAAAAGAAGTCAAATACCTCGCCGAATACCATGTATATATAATGAAATAGAAATGTCCATGTACACGGCTGCTGCACTCGTGGATATATAAATGTCTACTTCACTGATTAGATATAGACATGGTATTCGACGTAAAATGTCAAATGTCCTCTATGTACTATACTATGAACTCACTATTTCCGAAAAGCATTCTCTTCTCCGAGAGCACAACAGCAAAAAGACAACAGACAATGATGGCGAGCTTCATGTTGTACTGAAACAAATCATGTTATTCTAAGAACAGTGGCAAAGTTTTTGTCTTCACATTCCCCTTAGGTTGACCGTTCACCACATTGTATTCAAATTATATGTACATATGCTGTCTATCTCTCCTTTCCGGGGTCGACTTACTTTTGTTGACTTCTGAAGACATGAAGTAACTCTGTTTTAGTCGTACATATCGCATATAGGTTGAACTCTCTTTTTTTGTATGGGGCGTTTCTTTTGCACGATATAGATATATATATATATATATATATATATATATATGTTGAATATACTGGGTCAGTTTGTAACTCGGAGTTTCATGCACACACGAAACCACAAGTGTTCAGTGTGGCAATCATCAGACAATCTGAATTGGAGCTGCTTGGAATTACTTGTTCCTAACTCGGCTTGTGTGCCTCCCGTGGCGACAGGTTGATAGGGGTTCACTTCTTTTGTTGATTTTGTTTTCTTTGTTGCTGATAATGTCAAGCCTGTGCCTTTCTCTCTGGCAGTTATAATCAATATATTTGTTAATGAGCTGACAGTTATAGCTTTGATAAATATTAGTATTACATATATTACATATTAGTATGTTTCCGTTCTACCAAATGTTTTATTTATATTTATCAACATGTTTGACGTTCTTATTTGACCTAATGTATTTATTCCAATATATCACAGGTAAAATGTTTCGAAATATTACTAGAATATTCAATAATAGAACACTTGCAAACTCAGGTAGACTTATGGTAGTGTACTTTTAGCAGTTCATATATTTCCTACCCTCACAACAATAACCTACTCAAAGTAGTTAAAACTTATATCCATAGAGATTATTAACCAAGTTGAGCGTGTTTCGTATCATTAATATCATATTTTTGGAATAAAAATTGTATTATGCGAACCTTTGGCGAGCATGATACGTTATTGTTTATTCCAAATATATGATATTAATGATACGGAAACACACGAGGTCACTAATGTCTAATGTGTTTTTGTGTTAAAAGTGGTTAGAGAATTGACCCAATTTTAGCGGAGTAATATCATAGACGGTACATCAAGTGATGGTCACGACATCAGCTGTGAAGTGCCTAGAAATAGTTCTTAATTGAAACAGTTTAAAAAGACGATGTCCGCGATTCTTTCAAAAATCAACAATTGGCCCCTGGTTTCATGTTCATGGAGATACTTTCAATCAGTTCATAAGCATATATCTAATGATTAAAAAGCACTCCGAAATCAAGTTGCTAGAACAAGGGAAGTAGCTCTAGTTTCAACGTTTTGGAAA
Source organism: Gibbula magus (assembly GCA_936450465.1). Classification (NCBI taxonomy): domain Eukaryota; kingdom Metazoa; phylum Mollusca; class Gastropoda; order Trochida; family Trochidae; genus Gibbula; species Gibbula magus. Next base: position 50,890,985 of record OW388300.1, on the reverse strand, counting down.
CTGCGTTTCAGGGTTGATTCGGATTGCTGCATAAGAGTATATTTAACACTTAAACGGTAGTTATTTGTGAGGTGGGGTTGTTTCTATACATGTACCTAATACGGTATGCTCAGCCCTCAAGAACTGCAAAAATGCTAGTTCGATCGACGAGCCGCGTCGGTAGGTGACACACTGATACGTCAAGATTCATTTTGTACACACGTCAAGATTCATGACCTGTTTTGCATAATTATCAGATTTGGATACCAAGTTTATCAGAATGCTTTATTGCATTGAGAACACCCTCCAATATATGATAAATGTTTATATCGAAATATATACTCACATACATATACTCAAGTACCCACTTTCACTTCACTTCACCAACTTAATGATATTAGTCGTCTAATCATATTTTATTGCAATAGTTATTCTTTCCTAAATTGTAGGATTCTCCTTTTATAAATATAATGTATAATCTCGACATATGTTTGTACATTACCTACCTGGCATTACACATGAACAACATAAAGCCATTTTAATTTGGAGATAATCATAGTACTGTGTTTGAAAATTAGCGGCATATAACTGAATTATTATAGCTCTAAATTTAATTTAAAGTCGAACGCGCAGGCACGATAGGAGATTGAAAAAGGATGGTTACTTTCTATTCATAGTTTACGGCGTCCTACAGCAATGATGCCAATTAAGGTCCAAGAATATGCATTATTTGCATTTCAATGCCTTAACGGCGCTGTAGTTATTGCTGAAATAAAGTGTTCTCCGAAATGGGTAAATAAGTTTTACTAGTGACTAAACAGTACTCCTAACTTAATACAAAAAAAAGAGTTCTTAAACGAATGTACAAGGTTCGTATAAGTCATGCGAGTCCATTTCCGATCGAGCGGTCAGTTTTAGATGTTCAAATTAGAATGGCCGCTAGAAGGTAGTTCAAGTGATCTGGCTGATGTAGCGATACCTAAACACGCGGACAGGAGTTTTAAATATTGTTCAACGATCGATGGTCAACCATCTTGCTGTCTGCACTATCAAAATCGCATGAAAATTGTCGCTTTATACGTCATATCTTTTGTTCCAATAGGTATAAGCGTTGAAACGTAAAACGTACAGTCTCAGTCAGATGAAAGTGTATATATATATTAAAATCGATTGTATAAAGTGACAGTACTTCATTCTGTTGAACAGTACTAGTTGGTATCGTGTGACTATTAGCTTACATTATGTTTAATTATAATGTCTGTAAGGCGAGACTGTACATACATGGAAGAGTGCGGTAAAATGAGTTATTTGAACCAATTCCCTTCGTATGAATAGAGTATATCAGCGTGACTATCAAAGTATATGCGATAATTACATGTGTATGTGTGATCAGCTCACAATTGTTTATATTGTTTCAGCGCAGTTAACTAGAAACTATTTGTTCATGCAATTGTCAATGCTCTCGTGATGCTCTTTGTCCGTTTTAGCCAATGGTTTTATTATGGGACAATTGTTAAATCATCAAAATATATGCGAAATCCGTAATTAAACCAGTGCCTAAATGCGTGCAACCCCGATAATTTGATAAAGTTCGATATGTCATCCGTTCTTACAAGCCCACATATTGGTAGAAAAATGGATTTTGAGGTTTGACAAAAATGTTGTGTGTCAAATTCATAATTTATTTGTTAAATGCTAATATACGTTGTTACCCGCAAACAATATGTAATGCACTGATGCCCGAGATACATTTAACTTTATACAATTTAGCCTAGCTTTGTAAGCTGAGCCCGTAGTCCAGTGATAAACCATGCCAATTGGTGCAAACTGCACATGATAATGATCACCTGTAGTCTTCGCATAGCAGTAAACTCAATGAAGGCATGGTGTGGTGACAGCTTGTGTTATCTGTATATAACTATAACTATAAAGTATATAATTTAATATGAAATACGAACTGTACGAATATGTACAGAACTATATCACTATACACTATATCAGCGATAAATACCATCAACATATTTAACTGTGCAAAATGGAAACAGCCTCTTAAAACATATATACAAGTAGACTATTTTATGGATGGGTGGGAAATTATTTCTTATAACCATGAGGATAATTATATTTTGAATTTACAGAACACCTAAACGTCTTTATGGTATTTGTATTTTCAGCTCATCAAGGCTGAGAGACCCAATGGGATTATGGCACCTGTCAGGCACCTTGGCCATTTTGGATTATACATTATTGCGGCGAAATGCGATGGACAGAAAACTTATAGTATACTCGAGGAGAGATGCGGATAGAATGGGGAAGACAAGTGGCAAGAACGGAATGACCACAGCAACACTGAATAATTTCTGCAAAGATCAAATAATTTTCACTTGAAACCTTGTATAAAAGCTAAGGTTTGACCACGGAAGCCTCATTCCAGAATGGAGTAGCTCAAGAACAAGCAGCCAATAATTGAAAATTATACAGAAAAGGCAGAAGATATCATAACAAAACCTACAGTTGACGTAGAAAAAATTGCAGCTACGTATCTTGCTGCTTCTCTTGCGTGGATTTAACAACTAGCAACGAAGGGCTTCAACGCGGAAATAACGAAATGTAAACGATGTATCTCTCAAACTTCTGAGTGTAGCTATGGCTGAGGGTTGAAGAAGAACTGAAGGCGGATATTAAAAAAAAAATACCATGTACAATCATATCACTACCATGTGCAATCGTAGCTGTGCCGTGTGGAACCGCATTTCACCAGTGCAAAACCATAGCTCTATAGTGGAAAAAGAAAGGCGTGGAAAAGATGAAACTGACAGCAAACTTAAGGTTAAGTTACGGCAATTACGGAAGGACTAGAAGAACTGATGATTTGCCGTTGTTCCCCAGGGAAGAATTGCGGACTGGAAAACCATGCCGTTGATTTTGAACAAGTCTAACAGCAACCGCACGGTTTATTTTCGGCAACCGAAGCTGACGGTAGTACTACGGTTCTTTACTGACTTTAGGGGAAGAATAAAGGTGTTACAACTTCAACAAGATAGAGTTACAAATGTCCAAGGTAGGCTAACATTTTCTCACATTCCAGACACTTTGTTAACCGTAGTTCTACCGCAGCTCAGTCAAATTGGGGTATTAGTTGTCGATTTTGTGACTCTCCGTCCAAAAACCACGACCATAGGTGCCACCAGCTAAAAACCTATTTGCGGGTTCTTTTCCAGGACTAAAAGCTTGAAACCCTGTGCACAGACTCGTTGGTCAATATAAATAAAATTTGCAAGGGTTGGTGACGTTTGTCTATAAATAAGGGTCACAGTTGCCACGCCGCCAACACAAATTTGTTCTTCTTCTCAAAATAATTTAATACACAAGAAGGCTGACACGTGCATATTCAATATTGACACGGCAGAATGGAAACACGTCTAGAATATTATTTAAAATAACAATATTTACAATTGAGTCTGGTTCAAATGTCACATCTAGCAACATCGATTAAGTGTAAGGTTCTCTAATGTTAAGACACAGAAAAATAAAAATAAAAAGATGAAAGTAAAATCTGGTCAAAGATTTGAACGTTAAGATTGTGAATAAGTTAAATTACTAATTTGAATAAATATCAGATTACAACATAATTTGTTGGCGCGTTGACTGATCGTCATCTCGAACTAACAGGTTTTATGTATCGTGCATTCAGTATTTCAAATACGTTAATTACAAGTGACAAAACTTCCTAACTTTACCTACCTTATCAGCAAGGACAGTTTAAATACGACGTAACTGCTTATATAAGGCAGAATATGCACATATTTTTATATTTTTAAATCAACCAATCCCAATCAACAGATAACATATATTGTAACCCGTTTAAATAGTCATAGACATATATATCACTAGTTTATGGACAGAATCCGCAATATTTTTTTTTTTTTTACTTAACGTGAAACGAAAACATGCTATAATTTTCCTCATTTAGCAACTTTTAAACAGAACATATACCATGATAGAATATTCATGTAGTAACACATAACATATAATTATACTAATAAACAACATGCTGTTATTCCGAAGTGAAGTTTTCCCCGCTTGTAGCGTCGATGAATGACTTTACTTGTCATTCATTTGGTGTTTTCTTCAACAAATGTGCGCTTGTTTTTATCGTGTTGTCAAATATAAACTCATCAAATCATTTACTATCATATATATAAATATATTTAAATTGGAAAGTGTTTTGAGGATGTATTAATTTGTCAACGGGAATTTACTCTAGAATGTCGTTTCCACAAAAATTTGAGGAAGATTCGTTATCAGTTTTGACACCAAATATGGAGATCGGGTTTCAAAGATTAAAGTGTGTAGTGATATTCCAAATTAAAAGAGAATTTGAGAGAACACTGATTACCATGCGTTTATGGCATATCTTTTGAATGGGTTAGCAAACCGATTGTAGTAACGTTATATTTATCTGATATCTTATGCTCCCTTTTGTGTTTTATTTAAGAAATAAAGGTCGCTGTAGCTCTATGTGTTTTGTAATAAAGTATAGTTTTGCCCTGAACTATTATAGTTAAAGAACGAGGACGTTAGTTATCTATTCTCACCGAAGGCAATATTATATTTATACAGATAATCCAGTCATGAAGTTTGTTGTTTTACCATCTGACCTAATATATATACCGCCAAAATTGTTTTCATAAATGGCAAATTAAAACATAAAACATACAAAAGACGTACAGTGCCTTTAAAAGCGCCGTAGCTCGTTTTTTGCGTATTTTCTCAAATATGCCATTTATAATTAAAGTAAATACAATATATCGGCACGTTAATGGGTAAACATCTCATTACACGACCCGAAATATCGTATCCATAGAAAACAGCTATTGGTATTCAAGGAAAATGTTTAGTATAGAGCAACAATGGTGTGTAACTTTTCAGTGTTTGAGATAGATTTGTAGATCTCATGAGAAGTTGTTCAGTTCAGACAGTAATAAGGCTTACCATTCCATCTTTGTATCATATTTAAAACTATACTCTGAGTGTGTAGGTATCGCTGCACCAGTCAGATCACATGGCTTAACCGGGCCATGTACATTCGTTTTTGAATGTGGGATTATTATTTAGCCATTGGTGCACTTTTTATATTTTTGAGAGAGCACTTTATTTCAGTAAGAACATCGTACTACAGTGCCTTTATTAAGCATTCAAATTACGAAATTACAACAGTAACTGCATCAAAGTAGCAATATCATATTTAAAACTGTACTCTGAGTGTGTAAGGATCGCTGCACCAGTCAGATCACATGGCTTAACCGGACCATGTACATTCGTTTTTGAATGTGGGATTATTATTTAGCCATTGGTGCACTTTTTATATTTTTGAGAGAGCACTTTATTTCAGTAAGAACATCGTACTACAGTGTCTTTATTAAGCATTCAAATTACGAAATTACAACAGTAACTGCATCAAAGTAGCAATATCATATTTAAAACTGTACTCTTGAGTGTGTAAGGATCGCTGCACCAGTCAGATCACATGGCTTAACCGGACCATGTACATTCGTTTTTGAATGTGGGATTATTATTTAGCCATTGGTGCACTTTTTATATTTTTGAGAGAGCACTTTATTTCAGTAAGAACATCGTACTACAGTGCCTTTATTAAGCATTCAAATTACGAAATTACAACAGTAACTGCATCAAAGTAGCAATATCATATTTAAAACTGTACTCTGAGTGTGTAAGGATCGTTGCACCAGTCAGATCACATGGCTTAACCGGGCCATGTACATTCGTTTTTGAATGTGGGATTATTATTTAGCCATTGGTGCACTTTTTATATTTTTGAGAGAGCACTTTATTTCAGTAAGAACATCGTACTACAGTGTCTTTATTAAGCATTCAAATTACGAAATTACAACAGTAACTGCATCAAAGTAGCAATATCATATTTAAAACTGTACTCTTGAGTGTGTAAGGATCGCTGCACCAGTCAGATCACATGGCTTAACCGGACCATGTACATTCGTTTTTGAATGTGGGATTATTATTTAGCCATTGGTGCACTTTTTATATTTTTGAGAGAGCACTTTATTTCAGTAAGAACATCGTACTACAGTGCCTTTATTAAGCATTCAAATTACGAAATTACAACAGTAACTATATCAAAGTAGCAATATCATATTTAAAACTGTACTCTGAGTGTGTAAGGATCGCTGCACCAGTCAGATCACATGGCTTAACTGGACCATGTACATTCGTTTTTGAATGTGGGATTATTATTTAGCCATTGGTGCACTTTTTATATTTTTGAGAGAGCACTTTATTTCAGTAAGAACATCGTACTACAGTGCCTTTATTAAGCATTCAAATTACGAAATTACAACAGTAACTGTATCAAAGTAGCACTTCAACACTGCATGCAGCTCTGATATATCAGTTACTGTTACACATAATATATTTTTTTTTTTATACGAAGCTCAATCTCAAATAATTTAAGGAACATATTTGTAATTATTAAAGTTTTAGTTTATTTTGTTACATTGTCCTGTTATAATTGATGTTCTCAGATATGACAGTTACTATGAAAGTATATTTGTCATTGTATCATCTGACTTCTAAAAGCATGGAGAGGTTATTTTATTTTGCAACGAAGAATAATACATAGGTTCGATAATGTAAATGTTTGCAGCTCTGTATGGTTTCTCTTTTAATTACCTAATTTTAAATTACTCAAAGTAAACGAAGAACAGCATTAACGATTCATTCATTGTATAAAGCTTGTGTCAACATAATAAAACAACCTCAACATGCAATAAATAGGGGTTCTGTGTGTGAGTGTGCATGTAAAATGTGATTCGAATAAACCCTATTTCGAGACAGTCTCGAAATAGTGAATAATAGTGGACGGGATAAATAGTCACCTCATAACCACAGGATCTGACGAGAAGAAAGGCCTACCAGATATCTTGTCAGATTTCGTAAAACCTACACTGAATGCCAAAAGAAAGTTTGCATCATTTCTAACTGGCGCTGGAACAAAAACCACAAATGAGAAAAACATGGAAAAACATTTATCGACGTAAAGAAAACAAAAACATTTGCAAAGGCGAGTTTCTAAGAATGATATTAGCTTTGCCCAAAGTGTGGTGGGGTGCGAAAAATGACTTTTCAGTCAGCAACTCAGCAGCGTGTATGACCTTAATGGGGATGCGTTGCCACTCTTCTTGGAGAGCAACAGTCAGTTCTTTACGGTATACGATGAGGCTCCATCCTGTTGGGAAGTGACGCCACGTGGACGTAACTGTCATTGACGAACCAAGTTTCCATTAATAATGAGTTCAGTCTTTTGCTGTCCGCAAATTCCGACCCAAAACATCATGTCACTGCCGCCAAATGCTGTTACCTCTTGAACACAAGCAGATGCTGTTTGTTCTTCACGTCGGCGGTAAATACGTTTTCTTCCGTCGACCTTGAAGAGAAAAGAGGACCCTTAGTCAATCTCGTCGTTGCCATCTTCGACCATCGTAATCGCCGACGTCGATGTTCAATGGTCAAGCGCTGTCATTTGAAGGGCCTGTAAGCTCTGGTTTCATGGGCGTTGAGTCGTCTAGACACAGTTTGTGGACTGACCAGGTGACCGAAAGCATTCGACGCCGGTGACGTCACCCTCAGGAACCGATTGCAAAGGTGCAATGTTCGCAGGTATCGATCCTCGCGGGGCGTGGTCACCTTCGGCCTGTCAGAGATCTGTCCTGTCTGTCGGTATCATTGGAAACGATTATCCACTGCAACACGCCTGCTTCCACAGGTTCTGGTAATATGGACATGGCTGGCCCCCATATCGGCCATTCCCAGAACTCTCGTTGTCGTTGATCTGAAGTCAGTCGCGGCATGCTTGTGTACATGTGGGTTTTTTTATATTGTGGGTGTCTCGCATGACATGCAAGTGATGTTTATACCGATTTTGCACGTGCATCATTGTTAAATGGATCGTGCACATGCTTTTGACGTTTTCATCCGTTCCCGCTCACATGTTCAATGGAAATTTTCAGCATATAGCATTGTAGTGTTTGGGCAATCTGTTCACTGTCTACTTTGGTTGAAAAAAATATTGTTTTTTTAAGGGGACAGGATAGCGCAGTGTGTAACTGTAGCAATGTTTTAATTTTAGTGGTTGTTATACAATATTTTTTGGTAGAGTTACTTCCCTTAGGTGCCATGCGTTATTTGTTTTGGAGGAAAGATATTTGGAAACGAAACTGTGCTCATATGTTTTTTACGGAGAGATTTTGTATTCGATGGTTGGAAACGTTGATGGATGCATTAAAACTCTTGTATCAAACATCATGATTGTCGTATTCAATTGGAAGAACTTGGACTCTTGGAAAAGTTAGGTAACGAGGACACTTACACAGTGGTTAGCGAGTTTGGCTTCGGATCAAGAGGTCCTGGGTTCGAATCCCTCCAGGGGCACGGCAACTTTGTCTGCAGTAAAGAACTGTTCTACACGCAGTAAGGTTTGTGTGCAATGCTACACTGAATTTCAGCGTAGTACCACCCATGGTTCGCTAGTTCAAGCCGATGCTCGCAGGTTTTACCGCAAAGCATAGCCACATGGTGTTGCAGGCTTTCTTCCTGCCATAATACTAGCAGCCGCGTTATAAGTGAAATACTCTTGAAAGCAGCGTTAAACCCAAACTCACCTCAAATTACCTCGGTTTTAAAAAAAAATAAAATTCCTAATGCAAAGTGTCTTGCATTCAGTGTATAATAATCAGTTTATCATTATTATTACATTATGAAGTTGCACCATTTCTGAATACTACATTTAAATATAAGAAGAAGTTGTCATGTCACAAAGAATGGCGATTGTTAAAATAAGACAACAGAAATCAGTGCTTGGTCGGAAAAAACATTCGAAACCAATTTTCATACAACCACAAGCAACAATACAGGTACACATTCGCATTTAAGTGGGGATGATGCTACAGATGTACGAGGTTCTGTGCGCAAGTGAATCGACTGGAAATAGCGGTCTTCATCGGGCGTGGTTTGCATGAATGTTATTGACTCGAATGACAGTTTTTCCACGATTTCAATGGACTTTCATATTAATTATTGTTTCAGCATAACGTGGAGACCACCATTTATTATATTTTAGAAATTATTTCATTTTTACTTTTAAGGAAAATCAAGTTGGCGTTTCTTTTGGCCGACAGTGTATATATATTATATATTAAAATCCAGAGGTTACCCGGACAACATAATTTTAGATGCTATATCAAAGGCCCGTTCATTTAATAGGGAAGAGCTTTTACAACAAAGAGAGCATCCATAAATTCCTTGTCTTTCTATTACACCAACTTCTAGAATGCCCCTCAAACAGCTTCCCACTATGTATGGGTTTTTTTTAAAAATCATAGCATTTGTATTTCAAGTTTTCGATGAAAAGTGTCGATATTGGTACAGGTAAACTTAAGTTTGTGTCTATTTTCAAAGTTATTATTCTGACAACGTTCATGATTAACCATGGCAAGTGCAGTAGAACGTGATATGTGTCCAAAGTGAAGTCACTGGACAGCAACATTGTAAGTAGAAACATTTACCAGAAATCGTGATACATGCACTGCACCATACTTGCCTGGTACAGGTGAGTCGCCTGTAACACTGCCACTGCTTCGTTACAGATTTACAGTACCCGATGATCCCGGTACATATCACTGATGGTTTTTCATTTCTTATAAATAGGTTTTCTTGATTTTTGTTGTTGACGTGTTCTCTCCATTTATGCATATATCTACCGAAGGATTTTATTAAGGGCACTAATCAGTATTTTAGAACTTTTTTAAAGAGAAAAAAATTTAGAGCCAGTTTTGCATCCTCCAGGTCAGCCGACTAGGAGATTATAACACGTCATTAAACGTTGTAAATCAATTAGTTTTTAAAAGTTATGTATATAATGATAATAATCCTGTAACAGATCTTTGTTGAATATTCGAGAGTGTGAATAATATCAAAATAAATGAATATCATTGTGTGCGAGGAAATCTAATGTGAAGAAATTAAAATAGAATTATTAGCATAGTTTACTTTATGTGCTGTAACATAAGAGATTTTCTTAGGAAGTACGTTGCTCATTAAATTGAAATACTGATGGCAGAAAAATTGGTGAAACACACCAATGTCACAGAAAAAGTAAAATGATGAAACTATTTCTCGAAGAAAAACGTTGGATTTCAAGAAATTTCGATGTAACGAGTCATGCTTAATCATGCTTATTCGTTGCTGGGAAGAAACATGTGGAAGATAATTGTTCATACCAGATTGTTAAACTAGTTTATCTCGACATGGGATGAGTTCCTGGATGACATGGAATAAGAGAAATGTGTGTTATTGAATTTTAAAAAAAGCAGGTTCTGTACATTTTTCAATTGCAAAATATTCAAAGATCTCTTCGTATGTTTCTTGTCAGAGTAGCACGTGTATATCTAGAATATATTTCAAAAACAACTTATAAAGTTAACTAACAACAAGACACTCAGGAAACATCCTTAATTGCTTTCGTATACAATACATACGTCCATACCATTCTGGTTGGTTCTGTGAAAATATATATCTGGGGTTCTGTACATGTGAAGCTATTTTTGGTTCTGTGAAAGTATCTGAGGTTCTGTGAAACTATCTGAGGTTCTGTTAAACTATCCGAGGTTCTGTTAAACTATCCGAGGTTCTGTGAAACTATCTATCGGAGGTTCTGTGAAACTATCTATGTGAGGTTTTGTGAAGCTATCGGAGGTTCTTTGAAACTATCTATCTCGGGTTCTGTGAATGTATCTATTTATGCTTCTGTGAAACTATCGATCTGAGCTTCTGTGAAACTAATCGACTGAGGCTCTGTGAAACTAATCGACTGAGGCTCTGTGAAACTATCTCAGGTTATGTCAAACTATCAGCTGAGGCTCTGTAAACTATCTGAAGTTCTGCACAGATGTCTTTCTACCGTCTATTACGTCGTTTGTTGTGTCTCATGAATCAACCTTAAAAAAGCAATTCCGTATGTTGATAAGGATGTCTGACAGCTGAAAAAAAGATATCTTACTGTAAAATATACACTAAATATGTTCTACATAAAGTAAACGGAGAAATCGCACTAAACATAAGAGCTGCGGTCTAAATATAGATTAGTTCTCACGAAAATATAATAATTGTTGGTGTTAATTTATTTGATTCTGTTCTGTAGTTCTAATTTCAGTTCTAATATTGAAAGGATGTTTTTAATTATAAAAATATATTTCTCATTTAACATGTAGTTACTTTTCAGAATTTATCATAGGTTATGGCTCGAAATAGATACTAAGACACCCACAAGCTGATAAGCTAATCTAAGTACAAAGTGACCCTGCATGAAAGATTCATGTTACCAATTAATCATACGTGTTAGTAACCGTATCTCTTGTCACATTATATAAAGTCACGTGCTAAAGAGACGTCCACACATACAATACATTATATATATTTCAATCCACGGGCGATACATATGACAGAAACAACGTTACATCATGTCTTCAGAACCCACCAATACTAAATATGAATTTTCAAACCATTATCCTTTCATATTTCTGAGAAAATTCACCGCATCAAGGATGTTATTAATCATTCATTTTGGAGTCAATGTGAATATTCATTTACGGAAGTCTAGGGCATCTGTCATATGCTTGTAAGGCGCTTTTAAAAGGAGACGTAGACACATTTAATACTGTGTCGAACTGAATTAAACTTAACATGATTTATTATTTTGTAATAATTCATCCCAGGGCATTTGAAGAATGATGTGATCAATAAACATAGAGAATATACTGGCATGATTAACAAAACCCCAAAGTTATGTCACACTTTCTGTCATTTACACATCTAATTTATGTTTGCATCTGGCATTTCTACATTGTGATGACTTTTGACATTTGTAGCAACTTATCAAAACATGTAATATTGAGGTTTATTACTAGTATTGATCGTTTCTATTACATAGGAATAAATCATGCAAAAAAGCAGTGAATCAACGTTCTGTCAAACACGAAGTAAAACATGAGAGTGATGATTCAAAGATTTCATATAAAATGATGAGATAGAGTTATTCACAGTAATTAATAAAGGTGTTTGTTGTCATTTAAAGCTCCAAACGTTTCCTTATTTGGAACATTTCGTCAGATTCACTAGTTTCGTGAACATTTATTGTTTCCAAAAGACGATCACAGTGAACATCGTTTAGGAAGTCGGTAAGATAACGGTCATAAGTTGGTAAAAACGGCATCGCAAGTTTTCTCCACGATAGTTGCAGACATTTTCTTTTTTCTTCTCGTCAGTGTAGCCTGTATATGTCTTCAGACCCGATTCCGACTAGTGTCCTGTCACTGTCATGATATGACGAGAAGGAACCTGAGCTGCGTCCAACACATGAACTGTGGTAGCTCTCAGTGAGTGGTTGGTGTATTTCAACGAACGTCCTACTTTGATGCGCAGGTTGGGCATCATTGAACCGATAGGGCTGTGACCAGATCAGGATAGTAATGTTGGCTATTTTCCATCTTGAATTTTGGTTGTTGGAACAACTTAGGGCATTTTTCGTTCAGGAGTCTTATGTACTTGGATTTTTTTGTAAAAAAAAACAACATTTAACAATCAAAATAATAAGGATTCGAACCTTGAAACAACATATTTATTATACATACGGATTATGACGTTATCGTTGACCATCGTTGTGCGTTGGGGTGTATCCTTTTCTTAGTTAACATATTTTATTTAGGGGTAAACTTTAACAATTGTTTTCAATATGTCTGCATACCTTTCTTCTCATACATTCGTCTGCTCGCGCGGTCGCCGCCATCTTGGTGGTTTTTTGTCTGTTCATCTGTACACATGTAAACATACCGGTCTCCGTCAGCGACCGTAGTAACCGCTAGGTCAGTTACTTTCAGGGCGGCCAGAGGCTTGTTCAACAAGGCGAGTACACGCGAGTATTAGCGAGATCTCGCTTCTGAACGACTTTGCGAAAATGAGTTCACGCGATTTGGGATGCCGAACGGGAATTTATTAACCATTTAGTAAGCTTACTAATTGTGAAAAAAATTCAGATATGATTTATAGAGTCTAAAAACGTCATAATTAACCTCATGGTTTAGCGGAATTACCCATCTCGCATATTACAACATTCCCCCCTTTTCACAATTAAAATTACCGGCAATTTTGAATGTTAGCAATATGTAGGTGTTTCAGTGAAGTTGAATTGTATATTTGATAGTTGAAGTAGAGGTGAAAGTCTTTCTCCAAAAGTAATGTGACGGTAGAGCATCCAAAGGTCAGCATAATGAGCCATACCTATTCTAGATTTGGAATCAGATAAACAGGTATTCATTAATATAGTCGGATACAGGGGGAAACTTTCCCACCTGTGCGAATGTAATGACCCGTCTATGATAAGTCAAATTCATTATATTTCAATCTTTAAGAGACACTGTGTCGGGGATAAAAATGAGACCAGATTTATCTACCTATGCTGGTTAACTGCTTAACAGCCTGCTTTCACTGCCTGTAACCGTTTTACATCATGTTATCTTATAAATTAAAGGTACATCCATTGTGTTGTTGGGGGTCACATATTCCAAACGTTATAAATGGTGTTAGTTTATCGAGAAGTACCGACTGTTACCGAAAATTACCATTTTGATGACAGTCGACTTAGTATATTGACGATATGAAGGTAAAAGTAGTGATTTCTGATCGAAAACCGGACAATGCATCGTGATTGACGCGCGCCAATGAGTCAAACGTAATTCTGGAATCTTATTTAAAGCAGACAAAATAACAAATTTGGTTTGATCATGTTTAATAGGTCATATAACTACTGTGCATGTAAATGGGACGTGCAGTTTCGGTTTCTGCACATGCATTATGATGTCACTCGATTTTAATGTGAAACTAGTAATTGTGATATATTTGGCGATTGGGGATGAATATGCAAGTTAAATGAATTTGTTTGTTCTGTAAATAGCACATATGGAATGTCGGAACGTATTGAAGCCAAATAAAAGTTTATGAAACACAATGGATGCACCTTTAATGAAACCCCTGGATAAATGATATCACACATGTGTATATACCTGCAGATACTGTGTTGGCAACAAAGATGTTCTCCCGGATGGAGGAAAAATACAAAGATGAAATGGATGCAACAGGCCACAGAACATTGAGTAAGTATTTAAGTTTAATTGACATACATTGATTGTAAATAAGGTCATAATTTCCTTAGAATAATTTATTCTGTGGAAATCTTCTGTGTAGATTTAGATATAAGGATTTATGTTGTCGTCAGGTGATGTCTTTGATGACACTGAGTATTAAACAGGAAATTGAGGATACCCAAGGGTAAGGGTACGTACGGGTAAGGTGAATAAGGGCCAGGTCTCTTATAGGGGCCCGGTTTATCACATCAATTATCACCCCCTACTAGATGATATTCCCCAGGGTTATATTTTTTATATATTCCAAATAATTACGGTCCTGACAACTATCAACTGTAATTTTAACTGATGGCGTCATCTATTTTGCATAAAGCTGAAGAAAACGAGATTGATTGATTTAGCTGTGCTATATATGTACAGTAAATAATACCATGACATAATTTAGTTTTAAGTTCTAAAACATGATATGAGGTAAAAGACTACTAACTGTTAATAGAAAATAATTAATTTCATGTTATTTTCATCCACGCTTGTAATGAATTAAATAATATCTTAAGTATTTGTTAGACTTGCTGTTTTAACAGTAATTTATGTTACTATGGATCGTATAGTTAACATCTCTGAATGGACTAGCTCCACACATACTTATAACCTATCAACCTTTCTGTCGGTGTTCACTCACTACTCCTTATGTCCTTAGATCATAGTCTAACCTACTAACTCCTTTGACTCTTTTAACCCTTTCATCTCTACAGGCCAGAACACGTATTAGCGTTCAGGGTTCTTAGTGGCGAAAGGGTTAAATCATATATTCAAATACACTTTTCCTCTCAGTATTCATATATATCTATCGTTCAGCATTTATTAATGATCTAATCTTCTAATGTTTGCATGTCTTAGTCATGTAGCACGATGAGCACGCATTAGTGTATTAATCAACACAGTTCCATTGTGACGGGTGAAGGTTTGGGAACAAACTTAGCATTGTTGATTTCCTCTTATTAGTTTTAATAATAATAGTGGATTTGTAATGCGCTTTTCCATACTGGAATATTATGCTCAAAGCGCAGTGAGGATTTAAAAAGAGAAAGCTTGGTGAAAGAGATGAGTTTTTATAGCTGTTTTGAAGGCGGAATGGGTCTGGTTTTGTCGAGCATCAAGTGGGAGATTGTTCCAGGCAGTAGCTGCAGCATATGCGAATGTTCTCTTCCCGTAACTGGATAGTTTCACTTTTGGTTCATTGAAAAGGAGTTTGGACTGCGACCGAAGGGATCTGCTTGGACAGTACAGTGGAAGTAGATCACATAGATATTGTGGGGCTGTTTGAGAGTAGCATTGATAAGCAAGACTAAGAAGTTTGAAATCAATTCTCTGTTTGACTGGAAGCCAGTGGAGCTCTTGAAGGATTGGGGTGATGTGGGTGACAGGGAGACAGTGCGGGCAGCTTTATTCTGGATTCTTTGTAGTCTGTTCATATTAGTTTTAGTGGTGTTGGCGAAAAGACTATTACAATAGTCTAGGCGAGATATGATGAGAGAGAGTGTCAGTGTTTTTGCGGCTTCTTTAGTGAGACAGGGTCTTATCTTGCTGATATTTCTCAGTTGTAGGTTACATACTTTTGAGAGGTGGCTAATTTGCTTATCTAGACTAAGGTCAGAATCTAAAAAGACGCCAAGGTCGTTTACATAGGATGACAGAGATATTGTCGAATTGTTCACTGTCACGGATTGGATATTGCATTTGTTGCGCCGCTGTGATGGACCAATGAGAATAGCTTCTGTTTTTTCAGCATTCAGTTGTAGCTTATTGTTGGTCATCCAAAGCTTGATTTCATCACAACAACCAGTTACTTGTGAGATAGCCAAGGTGGCAGCTGTAGGACTCGGTGTAAACAGTTTACACAACTGATTGTCGTCTGCGTACAGATGGTGTAGGAGATTGTGTCCACTACTGATCTTACCAAGAGGTCTTGTGTAGAGACTGAACAGTTTTGGTCCTAAAACTGACCCTTGTGGGAACGCCACATTGAAGCTGAACAGGACTTGATGAAACTCCATTTATGACACCTTTTTGTGTTCTGTCTGTTAGATACGACTCGAACCATGTCAGTGCCAATCCTCGTATTCCAAATTCTGAGTCAAGCCGTTCTAGAAGTTTCCTATTATCTATTGTATCGAAGACCGCGCTTAAGTCGAGAAGAGTCAGAAGAGCAACGCCACCATTGTCCACGCCGTTTTGGATGTCATTCAGGACCTTCAGCAGGGCAGTTTCGGTGCTATGACAGGGCCTTTAAGCCGACTGTAAGGGATCATGAAGATTGTGCTAATCAAGATGTTCAGACAGGCGACAACTCACAGCCTTCTCAACAAGCTTTGAAACAAATGACAGGTTAGATACCGGTCTATAGTTTTTCAAGTTTTCACTATCAAGTCCAGGTTTCTTTAATTTGGGTTTGACTATGGCTGTCTTGAAGTCTTGAGGCATAGAACCGGAAGTGATAGATAAATTAATGATCTTGGTGATGGGCGCCAGGAGAATGTCTATGTTGTCATACACAAGTTGGGTGGGTATTGGATCCAGTGTGCAGAAGGTATGCTTCGCTTTCTTCAAGAGAGAGAGAACTTCTTCTTCACCAAAAGTCTGGAAATTTGTGAGGGGTTCATCGGAGAAGTTGCTTGCAGGAAAGTTGTGAGTTCTTTCATCAGAGCTGTCTAGCTTTGATCTGATTGTCTTGATTTTATTGATAAAATAAGATGAGAAATCTTCTGATATGTTGAGATCACTTTCCATAGACGGTAGAGGTGCAGTACTGGCTTTCCCCATCATGGTGAAGAGGAGTTGATAAAGAGCTCTTGAATCTTTTGAATTTTCCTTGACTTTGTTGTTGAGGTAGTGACGCTGCCGCATTGTCGGATTGTCAAGGTAAGCTCGTTCCTTGCTGAAACGTTCAGCTGCCGGTGTATTTCCAATCTGGACTTTCTCCAGGCTCTCTCGTTTTAATAGTAATGGTATATTTGTTTGTAGTTTTATTTTAAAAATATGACTTAACTACATTACAATTTAATTATATTCCTTGATTTATTACGGGTAATTTCTTTGTTAGATATTTGGTAATTATTGTGTAACACCATTTCAAAGTTTATATTTATTATATTGAAAGGAACATCCATTGTTTTGTTGGGGGTCACATATTGCAAACGTTATAAATGGTATTACTTTATCGAGAAGTACCGACTGTTACCGAAAACTACAATTTTGATGATAGTAGACATAGCATTTTGACGATATGAAGGTAAAAGTATCGATTTCTGATCGAAAACCGGACAATGCACAGCGTGTGGTACTTGGACCAAAAAAATAGGTATACCGCAGTACTGAAATGTTCGTGGTACCAAACCCTAATAATGATGTTACTCAATTTTAATTGGAAACTAGTAATTATGGGATAAATATGCAAGCTCAGTGTATTGTTAACAACACATGTGGTGAGTTGGACAGTGATAACTTTACAAATATAACATACAGAGTCCAGGGACTCGCTATCTTAAGCTATTGAGTGTCCTCAAAGAAGAAAAAGTGAGTCACTCAATGAGTTAGCAAATACAGGATAAAAAACGTTTAGAGAGTCGAGTATTTGATGCAGGACTCGGGGGTAAATTTATCACTGGTTGGAACGTATAAAAGCCAAATAAAAGTTTATGTTACACAATGGATGCACCTTTAAAATGATATATGCAAAATATTAATAGGTAGAATGTATAAGCACTACTGCATAGAACTTTCAGTTTCATATTTTCATTTAAGGTATATTTGAATCATTTGAACCGGTGGTCGACTTTGGATTGCTGGATCCAGTGTCAAATGCCGCCAAAGGCAATGGGGTCAGCCTAAGTTAGACAATGACCAAACCTACCGAGTTTGGCAGTGTGTCGTCAGCAGCCTATGCCAAAGAGATATCAGATGGAACGTTATTTTGTCTCGGAAGGCTAATCCCAAAAGAACCGACACCACAAGAGAAAGTTCGATTCCTTGAACACTTGGTGGCATCAGTACCAAATGGTAAGCATTAACTATTCATTCAAACATGTAACTCATTTGTGTTTAGAAATCAAAGGTGTGTTTGTGTATGTCTTTAAATTACTACGAGTGAGCCATCCTTTAAAAGCATTTTAACTGTTTTAATTTAATAAACCTCCTATCATGCAGTTGGAGCTATCTGAATTAGCAATTTAGTACCTCTTTCAACTTTGTCTAACTGATAGTTGTCACTTTTTGTGAGCTTTGGTTTATATCATAAACTACCATAGACTTTAAAGCATGCAGGAGGCTTATCTACAGAGACAATGGCTCCATTTGTTTAGACCTTCAATCTTAAAGACCCCGTCTAATGTATTTCTCATTGAATCCGAATATGATCATATGTCATAACATCTCGTCGCCGCAGAATTAATAGGTCGTATCTGCAGTTTTGAAATTTTCAAAAATTTTGAGTTAATCAAATAAAACTGTTTTATTATTTTGTATCTTGAAATAATTTATCAATCTTTTAAAATTAAATTTGCAATGGTAAACACGTCCATTTAGCATACAAAATAAGTGTTAATTACTTAAAGTTATTAAATTAGATACATTTGAATAGTTACAGATGTTCTGTTTCTGACTATGTTCAGTCACAGGTAAAAGTATAAAGTCGTAAGTGACAGATACGACCTATCGACATCGCATATTACTGTATATCTTGGTTGTAAGTGAATCAGTTACGACCTTTTATAATACCTATAACACATTTAATAAGTCAGTTAAAGCCTATAAGGTTGTAAGTTTTAATTCTCTTCACTGTCAAACACTTCCGCTTATGACAATTTCAATCGTTTTCCATTAGCACATTTGCTTAGAGAGCATAAAATGATAACTACGTTTATCAAACAGGGTACAATGACAACAAAATCAACACTTCTAAAGTTTTATTTTGAATAAAAAAGATACAAAATGAGTCTCATGGACTTTGAAGCATGATTTCCACAGTTACAATAACAAACTAAGGAATTTAACGTAATAAAAACAAAAACTTTAACTATTCAAAAGTAACCTTAACCGTAGACCGAATGATATGGAAGGTTATCTTCATGATCCTTACTTGGACACACCTTTCACTGTTTAATCATACTGCTCCGTCAACCATATTGGGGATAAATCCAATGCAGTGGGCTTACAATTCAATAAAGCCATTGTATGAAAGTAACAAAACATTTGGCAACAGTAAATGCATGAACGACAAACAAATAGGTGATTTACAGCAACAGGCATTGTATTTAGAGCACCTCACGTCTATTATAAGGACAAGTAACATCTGAGCAAAGAATAACGAATATCCCAGCTCAGAATATAGTACATCCGAGCTAAAATTGACAAATCTCTGTGTTTAGTACAAGAATCTTCTTTAATAAGTACAAGATACATCTGAGCTAAGATCAAGAAACATCTGAGCTAAGATTAACAGCCAACTGAGTTGAGACTAACAAACATCTGAGTTAAGACCAACAAACATTTTGTGCTTTGAGCCACAAGCATTTGAAATTAAATCTCAAAGACATCTTAGCTAAGAACAACAACCATCTGAGTTAAGAAAAAACCCCATCTGAGTTAAGTTCAACAAACATGTTGTGCTTTGAGCAACAAGCACCTGAACTAAGACATGAAGACATATCAGCTAAGAACAACGGCCACCTGAGCTAAGAAAAACGAACATCTGAGTTAAATACAACGACCATTTTGTGCTTTGAGCAACAAGCATCTGAACTAAGACTCAAAACAACTGAGCTAAGAACAACAAAAAGCTGTGCTTAGAACACTACACATCTGAGGTAATACTAACAAACATCTGAAAGAACACCAACCATCTTAGTTATAACTAATCATAACAAATATCAGAGCTGAGACCAACAAACGTCTGAGCTAAGAATATCAATCATCTGAGCCATGAACATTAACCATCTGATCTGAGATAAACAGTAACCTGAGCTGAAAACTCTGAGCTTAGAACAACCTTCAATAAGGGACGTTCACCGTAATTCACAACCGTAGTTCAATTGTCTTATTAAGATTCTACATCAGAGTTGTCTTCTTCATCAGGCTCTGGAAGTCTGTCTCTGATCTGAACATTGTGCGGCAAGTTAACGTAGAATTCCTGACAGTGTAGTGGTATGAGGTTCTTTGAACAAAGGTGCGTGAGATCTTTGTATTTTGCGTCACTGACTGGTAACGGTGCAGTGTAGAGTGGTTTTAGCACACTCTCACTAAGTTCCTTGAACCTTTTCCCTGTCTGTCTTCTGGTAGACTGGTGAATAGCAAAGGATTGGTAGTCATCTCCAATTTCATACTTATAGAAAATGTAGTCAGGTTGATCTTTTCTATATTGAAAGGAGTGAATCTTCATCCATTCAACTTTGCTGCCATCATCTGTTTTGCTCCTGTTCATGATGGAAGAGTCTGCAA
This sequence comes from Gibbula magus, assembly GCA_936450465.1. Classification (NCBI taxonomy): domain Eukaryota; kingdom Metazoa; phylum Mollusca; class Gastropoda; order Trochida; family Trochidae; genus Gibbula; species Gibbula magus. The sequence goes on along the minus strand of OW388300.1, from coordinate 50,870,277 downwards.
TTGATTTGAAGTTGTAGACATTCTTTTTGGTCATTTCAATGACTTCGTAATGAGGCGGTTTTTGCTTTGCATTCCGTACAGCTGACATCCACTCCATAGGTGTGTATAACTCAGAGTGTCGTGTTGACTTTTCAATTGTATAATAGACTAGTTCGTTCAGTGGGCCGAGTGCTTTGTTGTAGGCAAAGAGACAAGATGAAATTTCACAGCTACCTCTTTTAGCGACTGTTTCATCCCACATGAAGCATTTGACTCCTCTCGTCTGCATATCAAACACTGACAGATTGTATGTAGCAAGCTTTCTGCTATAGTAAAAGTCTCCCACAAACGATTTGGGTGTCACAAGGACTTAATTTCTGAAGGTCAAAATTTACTGCTTTTATTGAGTTGTCTTTTGCCGCTTTCATTTTGTCCTGTTCTTTCCTTTGGCGTGATTGAGTTTTTCGACGAACATGCCCTTCCATTTTAGATTTGTTGATTTGTCTATCTTCATCTTTCATGTGATTGAAGCTGTAACAGAATGCACATGTATCTTTCTTTGGAACGTGGAATCCCAAGTTGAATTCTGATCTAAAAATTTATGCATACAAGTGTTGTTTTACACAATTAAAGTTTTTGGCCTTGCAATCTGCAGCATACAGTTTGTACATTTTAGAAATTGATAAATCTTTTGACAGGTATTGCCTTTGAGAGGATGACCTGCAATAATGCGAATCTATCTTTGGGAAAGAATTTATGTGTTTTCGCACTCGATCTCTGTCTGCCTCTGGTATCCTTGTGTTCGGAGTTTTTTTCCCTCTCTTGTCTTCTGAGTGGATAGAATTTCTGTTTTTAAGGGTGTAATAAACAGTTTTTTCACCTATCCCCAAAGTCAGCAAGAACAAGTTTTTACAGACTTGCGCACTTGATCCTGCACTGCTTGGGAGCCTGTACTCGCACGTCTTAATTCTCCGGGATGGCAACTGTTTTTTTGTTCTGCGATGTTTTTCCATTGAACTCACATGTCGTTTTATGAAATCCCGTTGCCTTTCATAAGAAAGCTTCCAGTAGGATGAAAAAACATGTTGTCTTTCTTCTTCTGTAATGGTTTTGCAAGAAAATTTGCATTTACATTTGCATGTTTTACATTCTTTCGTTTGAACGCGATTTCCTCTGCTGTTTATATATTCTTCTCCATTGTTTCTCTTCCTTTTTCTGATGTTTGCTTTCCAATTATCAGTTTGTCTAGAACGACTTCTTGACAGCCGCGGTTTCTTGTTGTTCTTGTCTGTATCTTGCAAACAAGTACTGTCGTCTGTTTGTTGGTTGTTTGTAGGAACTGTTTGTGGGTTTTCTGATCTATTTGATGTCTGCAGGCCAGTACGCTTACGGTATCTGTTCTTTTGACCACTATGGTCATCATCAGAAGATTCAGATGAAGACAAATCTGATGACAAGGAGTCATCATCTGAAACTTTATACTCCTCGCCTGAAGATTCACTCTGACTGTCTTGATTCATCTGTTCAAGATCTTGATCAACATCTTCCGTACTGTTTAACTGTTCATCCAGTATCGAATCATTGCCGCTGTCCAGGAGATCTGAGTTAAATGTTATTTCTCCAGCTGACGAATGTTCGATAGATAAATCTTCAGAGGCTGCAGGATACCCATTATTGATGGAAGTTAGTATTGCAGTCTTCAATAAACGGCTTAATGGTATGTCATCATCAGAGCTATCAGAGTCTTCAATCATTGACTTTCTGCAATACTGGGAAGTTGTTGAAGATGAAGTTGAAGTTGTTGCTACAGGCACTTCTGGTTCCTGAGTAGATGTTAGCTCAACAGTGTGGGACACTTGTATGTTGTCAATGTTGACGACTTTTTCCTGATCTGAAATACCTTCAAAAAGGGAATCCTTAGTTTTCGGTGGATTTTCATGAACATCTACAATGCGTAGTGCCTCTGCTACAGCTGCATCTATTATCAGACCATTGCAACAAAGTTCTTCTGAAAAACTGTCATCGAAAAGATGGTCTTCATTCATTTCTAAACCAGGAACGTTATTTGACTGTATAGAGTTGTCAGCAATTAACTGTTCACAGATCAGTGTAGGAACAGCTGCATTAGAACACTTTTGAGGTACGGATTTCTCATGGACACTACTGTTCAGAATGTCTAACTCTTCCATTTTTGTAATATGTCTATTAATTCATATGATGAAATTCACTCATGTGGCGTTGAACTTGTAGATTTATAAGGTTTAGTTTTTCTTTTAGGATATCTATTCTCATTCTGTCATTGTGAACATGATTTTCCCACATAACTTTGATATAACACGGTATATGGGGTTGCATCACTTCATATTTCGTTACAGTGCAAGACTTAATATAGTTTCTTTCAACAATATCTAGCTGTTGTTCATAATTCTTCAGTCGAAGGGAAAGATTCAAGCAGACTTCGCACGTCATTGGAATTGTCTTCAAAACCTTTAATATTTGCGTAGGTATTTGAAGATTGGTGACATGTATTTAGAATGCTTCTTCTGTTCAAGAACTGAAACAAGCAGAAATATAGAATAATTGACATAAAATTTAGATTAATATTGAAAATATATGTGATAATGTAGGTTTGTCCATGATTATTGTCATTAAAAAAGGGAGATTTGAATAAATTTGCCGAAAATTTTTTTTTTTTTTTAAGGGGATTCGAACTCATGACATGCTGATTGAGTTGGACATTTTACCACAGAGCCATTAAGACACTACAGCCAAATGGGGGAATTAAAAGATATATAAATATTCTTTTAAAAACATTCACCAAATACATTTAATTTAAAGTAATTTAGCCATTAAATCATAATGTTAATACATGTACAGTCTTGATTTATTTAATAAAAAGTTGTATGTGGCAGATACGACCCAACAATATGACGTTAACTGCTGTTATGATATGCACTTACGACCTTATGACAAGGTCCGAACTTGGTATTTGTTTTTTTTTATAATAGCAAGTTTATAACCCGCATGAATTATGATATTTACAAACATGCAGGTTTAATTATCATTATATCTCTGGTATATTCATACTCAAATGGATATTGAATGTATACTTACTGATCTTTCAAGACAGAAATCACTCATGTCTGCCTTCGGGTCCAGGATGCACATGTGACCATAATTCTCGTTGACTATGAGACTTTTAATTTCTCATGAAGTTGATTTATTTTTTTAAAACGCTGTCATTTTAATTATCTATTGTACACATTCATATACTGTACAATAATAAGAAAAACAAATTAATGTAAAACTTTATTATATGTGTATGTTGTAAGTGGTACTTACGACCCTGCAGTGTACAGTCAATAAAAAAGATACAGCTGTAAAAGGTCGTAACTGAAAGATTTTGTCAGTTACGCCCTTCTGATATTAAGTTAAAACACACAACAACACATACGACTTTTTTAAAAATTGTTATAATAGAAAAAGTATAATACATAGAGATTCACTATTTTGACAGTAGATGCACAGAGCTGTAAGGTACATAAAAAAAAGAAAACGTTTTTTGGTCGTAAGTGACACTTACTACCTATCAATTCTGCAGCGACGATCTAACCTTTAAGATACTCATCTTGTAATTCCTGGTGTGCTACAGAGCCAATGGCTCTATTTATTTGCCAACAACTGGTTTTTTTTCTTAACTTTGAATGTGATTTTGGCATGTGGCAATAACTTAAATTAATATTAATATCAAGCAACTAAACATAACTTTCATTCTTGGTCAAGCCGACAATTCTGGTGTCGACGCAACTGCAGCCAGTGATAGTAGCAACACCAGCACAAGGAACAGAATTGACTCACTGGTAGAGGATGAAATGGATTCTCAAGATGACAGTGGTATGTAACATGCGGTTTCGTTCATCAAAATTGTTTATTAACAGTTGTAACATACATATATATACATCAAGGATTCCTTCTGTCCGTCAGTCCAAACATTATTTGTCCACCGATAATCGTTTAAACCACTTGGCGAGATACAGTGCCAAATATTAGCAAGTTTGTGACTAAATATTGATTTCATATTTTTTCCAACCTAATTGTTCTAAAATTCTCGCTTTGTATATACTACTTTGATGTGATTGATTTGACATATCTGTGTTAGATTGGACATTGCTTATAGCATAATTCATTATCCCAGTGTATTCATCTGATGAAGCTTGAAATTGAATTATATCAATTATTAACTTATTTTGTAATCATCCATAGACATTTTCTCCAGATGTCTTCTCACAGCTAGAATAAAAGAGGTCACACTTGAAGGGTCATTATGATCTGCCTAATCATTTTGGCTTGTTTATATATAATTTTGATGTTTTTCAGATTCAGTGTATTCAATGTCCATCAGTACCTGTTTGTCAAGCCAGAGCGATCAATCACAAGGTATTTTGATACAAATCTTCAATAAGGCCTTTTAAGCTCATCAGGCCTAAAATGCCCTGATGGTCTTGTGGCATGGCATCCATCCGTAAAATGTTTACATCCAGAACCAGTCACTCTAGAGATAAAATTTTAAGTGGGGATTCTAAATTGTAGATTTGGTGACCCTAAATTTGGGTAACAGTCTTGGTCAAACACGTAGACTATGAGGCTGTGAAAGCCACGGATCAGCATATTGCATAATGGTATGTGTTGACCTTGCTCAGTGCACATGTCAAGAGATTGTACCTGTAAATTTTCTTCAATGTAATTGTAATACTTGGTCAACCAATTTTATCAACACAAGGCAAAAGTGAGCACAGCTCACTTACCCTGCCTGTATTTTGATCGCCTTCGTACAGTATAAATAAATTGGAAAATATAATTTAGTCAATCATGTCAATGAATAACAATGATTGTTTTTAATGAAAATATTTTTTTTAATTATTTGAACCGTGTATTATTTCAGTGAGAACAAACTGGACTGAAGAGCAAGTCCGGCTGCTGATGGAACTGAGAAGGCAGTTCCAGTATTTGTTTGACAGCAGCGTGGTGACTCAGAGGCAGGGTTGGAGGAAAGTGGCTGAATACACGACAGAAAAAAATGTACTGCTATTCTGGGGATGACTGCTAGAGGACATTCGCTTCCTTGAGGCTTAGGTATTATGATTTCACTGAATTCACTGGTATTCTGTTCCATGAAACTGTCTTTATAATGCAAGATTTTAAAAAAATAATCCATTCAACTTAGTTTATCTTGTCTAATTTGAATATTGAATTCATTGGTTGTCGGTGATGAATTCCAAAATGAATCTTTATATGTCTGCAGTTAAACAAAAAATTTAATTTGAAATTGGTGTGTGAGGTCTACATGGAAGTTCTTCACCTTAATGGAGGAGATGTTTGCCGGCAGTTGAACCACTCGTTGAAGTCAGCAGCATGGTTCAGAAGAAAAAGGAGGCAACAGTAACAACCGGTAGTCAAGAGATAAATGACATTGTGTGCAATGATAATTCCATTCTGTCAGATGTTCCAAGGACCCCAGCTAAGTCAAATAAGAGTAATTGCGCTGGTTTAAAAAGTGCTAAGACAACTCCCGTTTCCAGGAGAACTGGTGTTCTGGCTACGTCGCTGTCCGAGCTTTCTGAATTGCGAGAAGAGCAACGAAAGCAACATGAAGAGGGAATTGAAGTTGAGAGAAGAAGGCTGGAAATAAAATCCAAGAGATTGGAAGCTCTTAAAAATAAGTAGATGCAATAGTAGATTCTAAAAAGTAAGATGTGGCTGAAAATACAGTGTTTCATTGATTTAAAGTTATAGCATTTAATTCCTCTTCTACATTCATATATATTTGATTCCAGTCTCCTTCTCTCAACTTCAATTCCCTCTGTCGGCGTCCACTTCTACCTATAGTCTTATCAAAACAGCTTTATGCACCAGTGGCAGTGATTTTGAAGCCTAGAAATGTGAATAAAACAATTGTCATGAATGGGTGTCTGGCAATAGGCCATTGGCCTGAAGCTCTTAGAGAGATTTAAAACAAATACTTAAATCCAATGGAATTCAACTAAAATTGTAAATGATATTTCATGCCACTTCTATCCAAGGTTTAGTCAACTTTTAAATTTTCACAGATTAATTACTCTTTAATGGTGAAGATAAATATTCATGATTCATTAGGCCAATGTAGAAATAACATTAAATTATTGATCAGCCTCAATGTCTTAAGTCAAGAGAAGTTAGTAGGTCATTTGAAAATGTAACAGGCCTATGGCCTGCAGCAATCTGAATCCCTGAGTGGCTTTTGCTCATGAGCTGTCATTACCATGCTACCCCTTCATATAAATAGTCCCAAATAATTATTATAAAGTTGGCACACAAGAAACAAATGATGAAGTGTACATATAGTGTTTTATTTCATATGTATATTCACAAAACGTAAAGTTTGCTCACTCACCCAGATAGGCTAGTGGGAATTTAATAGAAATTCATAGAGGAATCCATTTATTATTTAGCGAGTAGACTCATATAATTAAGATTTGGACATAATTAAGATCGTTTCGGCAGTTAGAATAGCTGTGAACACTTCCTCGTATTTATTAAAGTTTCACAGGAGTGTTTCGGGATTTCTTTGCATGAGTTTACGATGAAAGCAAATTGAGTGAATCTCAGGCTGCGAGTGCAGAGTTGTGAATAAATCTTGAAGTAGTATACGGTTATAGTATAGCTATAGAGTTGTATACCTTGTTGGTGTGTATATTTATAAAGTTCACACTGAAAGTAAATATGGAGTAATTCAGTGTTTTGTTTCTGATAGTATTATAAGTCGGTAGAATAGTCTCAGTGATAATATCAGTTATCTAAGATACTATATTGTAGCAGTGCAGAATATTCCCGATGACAATTTGACATGATTTTTCTTGATATTATCTTGTTGATACGAACATCAACATAAATTTGCATAATTGTGTCTCATAATAATATTCAATAGTATCATATTGTGCATTCATCTCTATAAGTCAATCGGCAGGAATCAGTTGATCTTTGACTTGCATCATGTTATGATATAGGACAAACTAATTTTCACTATGATATTTAGCTGTTGAATGAGTAATTAATCATTGAGGTGTATTTGATGTGAATATTGATGAAACGCTGAAAAGCAAACAGTATTATTGAACATATTTATATTTATTGATCTCATTTTAACTCGTTGAAGTTATTTGTTTACTTGTTGAATAAAATTGTTATTGAATCTAAATACGTTGTTGAATTCTCTTTTGCCTTGGAATAAATGAATTGAAAAGATTTGCCATCCTGACGGAGGCTATGTTTGCATGGTCGTCACAAAACATATTGACCTTTTAACCTATGGCATCAGGTGTCTGCACAAACAGGCAGCAAGTAGTAGTGAGTAAGAGGTTGATTATCTCAGCTAACTTGCGGGATTGACTAGCACAGTATGGCCAGGAGATCGTCCGTCGGTACGAAATGGAATAACTCAAATACTATTCACTGGATTCTTTTCATATTTTGCATATGGGTTCATCATAGGAAGAGTAATGTTCCTACAGAGGTTTGTGACAAGGTCACAACGAGACTAAGTCATTTTACCCTTGTGAGCGGGATATCTCAAGAACCATTCACCGGTATTTCATCATATCTTACACAAAGCAAAAGGACTGATTACATTTTGGTGTCCTTGACATTATTCTCAAGGTCACAGTGGAATTTAAAATTTTTCGACATGTTAATGTACATGTAAAGGTTGTCAGCGAGATATCTCAAGAACCATTCACCGGAATTCCATCATATCTTACATAATGCGCCTCCTAGGAAAGACAAAGGGCTGATTAGATTTTGGTGACCTTGATATTTTTCTCAAGGTGACAGTGGAGCTTTGACTTTTTCGACATGTTTGACAGTCGATTTTGCTGATCTTGACATTATTTTTCAATTTTGAAGTATTAATTTGCGGCGGGGGATCATGTCACCTTAGTGACAACTACTTGTATTTTATTTTTGGTAAATTTTGTTTCTGGCTTTCTTTAAGTAATCTGTTTTCTAAAATATTTTATTTCACAAAACTTATAATTCCCAAAAATTTTCTACTCAGTTTTTTTCTAGCTAATAACAAAGGGCGGATAACTCTAATTGTTTTACTTTCCTGATCATGCTTGAAGCAGCATGTAGTCTACACTCCATGTTTTTTAGACCTAATGCCCAAAAAATAATGGTGAGAATTTGGTTTTTAGTATTTCGAATAGTTTTGTAAAGGGTTTCCATCTTGAATAAGCCTTACATAAAGTAAATTTTGGAACATATAATTGTAATTTTCTCACCTGTTTCTACAATTTCATTGCTTTCTTGTAGGTTTAATTTCTACTGCTTTATTTTGATGTTTTAAGAGTAATTTAACTCAAAATCGTTTTTTGCTTTGTTTCAGTTAATCAGTTTGCCTGTGTTAGGACTTAGAAGGAAACACTATGAGCTTTAATGGAAAATTTAGAGGATGAACTTTTAACTGTGTTAGTGGAATGAGACTGATATATGGTATTCAAAAGTGAAATGGAGAATGGAATTTTGCTGCTTCATAACCATAAATGAGAATAATGTAGGAAATGTTGAATGAAATTGAGAATGACTTGTGTGTGGCGGCAGATAATGTCAAGATGACCTTGATTTCACTAAGCTTATGTCAGAAAAAAGGGAGAACTAGGGAACAAAAGAATGAAACTAGAAGGACTTTTTATTTCATCGAAACAATAACTTTGTCGTTCCAACACGTGAACACATGGTATTCAACTAGTCTGTAGAACAAATCTACTTGTTTATACCAGGAGATGGGCGATGTCCATTCTCTTTTCCCATCCAGATTTGATTCCTTGAAGAGACCTTTCAGAATGCTGTTCAGATGATTCTTCAGCGTCAAATGCTTCAATGTCCCCTTCCTCAAAGGATTCTCTCGACAAAATAAAATTGTGGAAGACACAGCATGTGATGATGACACAAGGCATTTCTCGTACATTCTTCATGTCCAAGTATCTTAGTTTCCTGAATTTCCCTTTCAAGAGACCGAAGCACCTTTCAATATCGACACGTGTGGAACTGTGTGCATTGTTGAATTTCTTCTCAATGTCTGTCATATGTCCATTGTCTCTGAATGGGACTAACAGGGACTTGGACAAAGCATAGGCAGAGTGATCAAGGAGATGGTACTTTTCTGGCAAGGGATTTTCTTCAAGGTACTGAAACAGTGGACTGTTTTTGTACACTCTTGAGTCGTGTGCAGACCCTGGATATGGACAGTAAACATCAATGAATCGCAGACTGCTGTCACATACACAATGTACACCCTGCAGGTTCATCGCTGGGAATCCTTTCCTGCACATGTAAGAGCCCCGGAATGACCTTGTTCCTGGAATTGGTAAGTAAGACCCATCAAACATGCCAATTACGCCTGGGAATTCAGCTCGGACAAATGCTGCATCCACCATTTTGGCTTAATCCCTCTCATTTTGGCCATTTTATCAACTAAGTCATAACATCATCACAAGTCAAAGTTCTACAAAAAATTCCCAAAAATAGTGCAAAGACCCATTGCTCATGCCGAACCTGTCCACCCCACTTCGAAATGTTTCTTGATTACTTAGATACCACGTACATGCTAACGTACGGGTTTCCAGGCTTGTTGATCGACAGTCAGTTAGAGGAGCAATCATCTCCAACAGGGACTTGAAATCAAAGTGTGTATATATATATATATATATATATATATATATATATATATATATATATATTTGTTTTGAAGGAATAAACTCTTAATTTATTTTTAATTTCCTGTTTTCATTCTAGGGAATTTTTAGCTCATTTGGCCTAGAAGGCTCGATGGGCTTATGGCATGGTGTCTGGTGTCCGTCCGTAAACTTTTCGCTTTTTCGTCTTCTTCTCCAGAACCACTTGGTCTAGGGAGCTGAAATTTTGTGTAGAGAGTCCTTGGCCAATGAGGAATCTAAAATCAAAGGTGACCCGAAATCACAGGGGTCACAACTTTAAAGATCTATTTTCATGTTCTCCAGTACCAAAAGGTCTAGAAAGCTGTGAAGTGTTGTGTAGAGACTCCTTGGCCAATGGGGATTCTAAATTGTAGATTTACGACTCTGCGACCCCAAATATAGGCAACATATGTCACGACCTGAAAACCTATTTGTATTGAGCTTTAAGATTAAATTTTGAATTACTTTTGAAATTGTATGTGCTCTTCAAAGGTGGGTAATTTAAAGGAAACAACAGCGACGAAGTAAATTTTCAAGTGTGTCTTTATTTGTAGGGGATTTTATCGGTGTCCTCAAAGATAGGTCAGAGGGGTAGAGCTTAAGAACAATTTCATCTTCTCCATTTAAATGGGCATCGCATGGCGTCCGTCCGTAAACTTTTGCTTTTTTGATGAAATGATAACATACGACTATAGGAAGTAGCTACATGAGATCGTGACACCACATCTTCTGCTCCAGGACATAACAATAATTAAGTGTGGGGAAAACAACACTGAAAATATATAATTTACTGACCCAGTGGATGTGAGTCCAGGGTCTGCATGTTGTGTAATAGCATTGTGAACATGTTGACCTGGGCAAGGACCACTCCCTGGTAGAGAGTTACTTTAACTCGTTATGGCTCATACAGAAGTTTCAGGTTACTTCAAACTTGTGTTTTGTGTTTCAGTCTTACACTCAGATGCTCAAGAGAATGTATCCTTAAAATATCAACATTTTATTCAATATTGAAAAGGAGTCTATTGGAAACAGAATTTCAGAAACAGAGCATTGTTCCTTTCACTATGCAATAAATGTTGATATTTCCAGAATACAAATAAGAACTAAAACAATAAAATGCAAAGGTCTGCAATATTTACAGTGAATGTGGATTAATGTGTAACCAATTTTGATTAACAAAATTGAATTTGATGACTGAGCTATTCCTTTTGATAATGAACAACATAATTCCTGATGAGCTTCAGAGCCAATGGCTCTAATTTAATTGAACAACATATACACAGTTGTCAACACATTTATTGTCATTTAACATGGAAATCTATGGGGAATAGGTTATATCTAATCTACACGTGTAGGTTAATCTGATGAATTTTGTTAAATTGTCAGAAAAGTTTATTTTAATTATGTATTTCAAGCTGAGATTATTTCAAACCAACCTGGAAAATTGGAAATTGATACAACCAACTGGCACCGGTCTGTAGCTACACCAAGGTACCAACAGTTTTCCCCCCACCCTGGCATTACATGTCAAATAATCGTTCCAAGAATATTTTTCATTATTGAACTGTCTATAAATTGGTTATCAAATACATACTAGAAGATGGGAAATCATTTCAGCTACATACACATAATATCCATGTTAAGTTTCCTTTGAATGTCAAGAAAAGTGTCTTCATAAATATGTTTTGCATATACAACATACGGTACGTCAAGAGTTTAACAGGGCGGCCAATATGAGACATTGGTACGTGAACTTGTATTATACAAGTTGTAAGTAAGTTCTGCAGCCAGATGTCATTTAATGATTGATCAACATAAAGATGAACGAAATTATAGGTGTACAGCAAACATCATTTCTATATATTTGTGAATTTTACAATAATTTGACTCAAACTTAACTGATGAAAAATATTATTGCAAAGGTTAATATACTTATAAATCTATGGGAAACCCCGGTGTGGTGGAAACACAAATTTTATTTTGCATTTTACCATACTCTGAGTCTTATTTGAAAACAACAATAATATTGTATATATATTGTTGTTTCGACTATGTTTGGTAGTAATTATTTTGAGTTTAATTGAATTTAGGCCAATTATGCATCATTCAATGATTCAGAAAAGAACTCAAATATAGCCCTAATACCTGAAATGAAGTCCTCGTCATCCGAAAATGTGCCCTGAAGGGTCACTGCAGCGTGGAACAACCTCTTCGACGTAATTCTCGATCCTGACAGTACCAAGTGGTTCCGTATGCAGTAAGCATCATATTCTATTCTTTCAAGTAACCGAAGTCAAAAGGCGTTATTATCCTTGTCAGTTCGTCCAACGCAAGCTGTACGATACTCTCATTATTCATATTTGCCGCCATTTTGAACAGTGCTGCCAACAGGGCACTATCGAGTACGCGCCCTGACAGTAAGCGAGTACTCCCCTTGTTGAACACGCCTCAGGTTCTCTCTTCCTCTTCTCCCGAAGTGAAGCATGATATGATTGATATCCAAGAACCCCTGAGTTGAAATTCAGAACAGAATTAGTATTAAAATCACTTAAAAGCAGCACTGGTTGATACGTTTTTAACATAAATTAAATAGGATAAATGGTAAGATATTTAAATTTATCATACAATGGATGGTGTTCTCGGCAGGATAAATGCTACGGATATTTTCGGTATCCGTTTGGGTCATATACGGATAAAGATGCAAATTACAGAGGTCAAGTGACGGAACCTCTTTTGTTAATGAAGTCACACGCATTAACATTTTGAACGCCTGTAAAAAAAAAGTAAATTGTCGTAACAGTTGTAACAGCGAAACAGCTTCATTTAAATATACATGCTTTATTTATTATACATTAATTTGAGAAATGACAAAATGAACAGTGTGCACACTTTGTTTATTATGATCAACCAGTGCCAAAAGTTTTGGCAAATTTTAGATGATCATCGCGAGTTGAAATCTACCGAGCAAACTATTTATAGATACTCACAGGTAACAAAGGCGGTTTGAGTCGCATTCATTTATCGAACGTCAATCTTCACTGTTCCATAATGTGACTTTTGAAAAGGGGATTTTAGAATTCGCTGCCTAACAATCAGTTTAGCTCTCCGTGAGATGTGGGAAGCAACTCTCACTCCTTCAAGATGGACTCCTCTACACTCATGATTACACGAAAGGACGCGAGTTCGAATTCGCTGCCCACACCTTTAAAATTTTTATATTTGAAAACGTATTTAAAACATTGAATATTACGATCATGCCAAAAATAACAATTATTTTCACTGAAAGCATAATTTAGGAGGCGTTCTTTTGTGTCATTTTACTGTGGGAATAGCAAGCAGTTCATTTGCATATATAAATAAGCTTAGTAACAGTAAGTTCAACTTTGAAATTAATGTTATCATGCTGTTTTGCGCAAAATGAATGAAGAATGACATTGTATGATAAAGAAGTTATCATGCTCGTGTGTTTTGGGATGGTAAATATCCTGCATTAGGAATAAACACAATGTATTATGCTCGCCAAGGCTCGCAAAATACAATGTTTATTCCTATTGCAGGATATTGACCATCCCAAAACACACTCTCATGATAACCTCTATATATATATTTTTGTTTTTTTTGTTTTTTGTTTATATTTGTTATTCAGATCAAAGTTCTTGTTTACAAGTTCTTTACATACATTCAAGTCTTGCAATCATTCATCATTTTTACATATATGAACATGTGGACTGAGATAGATGCAATTTCAACTACTGAAGCATATCGTTCACCATTGATCTCCATTTTTGCTCAAATATGAAGCCTTTGTTGTTCTTTGGTGCAATATATTCTCTATTTTCATTATCTCTGTCAAAGATTTGATAAATGATTTATGCTCATATTATGTATATGTTTCTTGGCTAGGAGAATGATATGATTTGTAAGATGATCTGAATTTTGAGAACCAAAAAAGGCTATGAACTTAGCAAAATCTTTTGTCTTTTAAATAGCTTTCTAAGCGAGACCAAAAGTTTTTGATATGCTTACAGTAGTAATACACATGTTCTACATTTTCTTTTTCTTCCATACAGGAAGAACATACAATGTTTATCATCACAACAATTTTAATGTATAATAACTCACGTTTGGTGTAAATTTTCTTATGAATAAATCTGTATTGGAAGTGACTAAGTCAATCAGTTTAATATCTTTTGTACATTTTCTAGTTTGGTGAAAACAGTTTTCCAGTTCATATCTTCTGGAAATTTGTTTTTCCATTTAGTAGAGACCTGGGGTAGATTCTCTTTCTTTATCAAAATGTCATAGAAGTATCTACAACCTTTAGAAACGTTCAACACATTTCTTAAAGGTTCTGAAATATTCATATTTTCATTAATGAAGTATTCATCCGCAATAGATTTTCTATATTTAACATATTTAATATCATTAATATCATGAATATTTAACATCATTTTATTGTAATGCAGTATAGTACCATTTAAATCATACTTTTTTTTTAATTGTGCGAAAGAATCTTTAGAATCACATATATCTCTAATCGTATAAATTCCTTTCGAAAACCATGACTTGATAATAAAGGTTCAGCTAAAATATCCTCTATTTTGTTTCCATCACATTTATGGAACCTATAATAGGAGTTCCGAGCTTCTAATACATTTTGCCAAAATGGGTTTTCTAAAAAGACAAATGTATTAATGTTAGCCCCGAGTTTGAATAAATCCCCATCTATGAAATGTTGTTGATATATATATTTGTTTATGGCTTGTGTAAAGCCATGAATATATGAACTAGTGTTAATACCGCTAGAGACTTGATGACTATTATTTTGCGAATTAAAGTTAAATTGCGTTTTTTAATATTGTCTAGCTTTTTACGTGTATTGATTACCCATAGGTCTTCTAACATTGCATTGAGTGTGAATCTTAAAACTTGAAAAGTTACCCTCTTCCAAGTCTAATCGAAGATTGCTGCATGGTTCTAAACTACTCCCTGCCATAGAGCCTAGCCATACAACCATTGTTTTTTGGCTTATTTAGTTGTAATCCAGATATTTTATAAAATGTGTCTAAAGTATTCATTGCTGTCTGTAGACTCTTTTCCGACCCATTAAGAAATAATTCTGTATCGTCAGCATTTTGTCCTATCTTTTGTTCGGTATCATGTAAAACGATACCTTTGATATCGGATCGCCCTGTCTACATCCCCTTTCGTTATCAAACAATGTGGAAAGATGACCATTTTGTGAAACGCAAGATCAATTATTATTAATTAATATTTGGATCCATTTTATGATGTTTGTTCCAAACTGAATTTTGTTAAGACATCTATTATAAACGTTTATGAGACAGTATCAAATCCTTTTTCAAAGTCAATTAATGCAAGAAGCCCGCGTTGTTTTCTTACTTTAGTTTCAAATATAATATCATACAAAAAACGAATATTATCACTTTTACATCTACCGGATATGAATCCTGTTTGATAACTATGCATAAGGGATGG
>OW388300.1:50778077-50854850 GCA_936450465.1 Gibbula magus | reverse complement strand
TCTCTCTCTCTCTCTCTCTCTCTCTCTCTCTCTCTCTCTCTCTCTCTCTCTCTCTCTCTCTCTCTCTCTCTCTCTCTCTCTCTCTCTCTCTCTCTCTCTCTCTCTCTCTCTCTCTCTCTCTCTCTCTCTCTCTCTCTCTCTCTCTCTCTCTCTCTCTCTCTCTCTCTCTCTCTCTCTCTCTCTCTCTCTCTCTCTCTCTCTCTCTCTCTCTCTCTCTCTCTCTTTAAACTAGTACAATATCTTCAATTATTTAGCACACGTGCAGCAGAAATCGTCAATGCAAGGCGATATCAAAGATATATCCCACATAATTATGGTATGAATCAAATGGTATCAAGAAGTGAAAGTCGATATTTTCATTCACAATACAATGTATGTATTTTTTGTATTTTCCCCTAAAAGATCTATCTTAGCCTGTAATCAACGGCTTCCGTTTACAACAATGACACATCGTGTAAACCAAATGTAAATCACGAACATTAACATCTGACATAGCAGAACACCTGCAAATTAGATTCGTCTGACTATTTCTGTTTATTTCACCTCTATACAATCACAAATGAGATTCAAACACTTAATGGTGTGGACAAGCAATAAACTTACCTAAATCGTTGTTAATACAGTTTGCTGGAGCCATTAGGTTATTTTTATACCCATTATATCTCTTATAACGATAGTCCTCCCGATTTAAAGCATAAAAAGGACACTGATTATACAAAATTGGGAAAACAAGGAAATACATCGTATTAAATAACATTGAACGCATTGAGTGGTTTGTTTGTATCTGGATCTCCGATTACAGGCCTTGGTTAGGGATTTAGTACTCTTGGTCAGTTAAGTAACTGAGTACTAATTCATCATCTATAGAACAGTACCGTTTATATGTTGCAAGATGTTGTATTGAGCACTTGGTTTTTCTGTACGATCATTCCATTTTTAGCTCAAAAATATATATATGTTTGCGTGTCTTTTTACGCCTTCATCAGATGAAAAGAGGTGACCAAACCGACAGG
This sequence comes from Gibbula magus, assembly GCA_936450465.1. Classification (NCBI taxonomy): domain Eukaryota; kingdom Metazoa; phylum Mollusca; class Gastropoda; order Trochida; family Trochidae; genus Gibbula; species Gibbula magus. The sequence continues at coordinate 50,853,837 of OW388300.1, read as the reverse complement.
ACTAAAAGGCAGGATCCGGATAATTCCACAAGCTGCCAAGACCTGATTGATGTGTCTCATCCGCGGTCAATCATGATAAGACAGACAGTGTTCCTGAACGTGTTGGTCATAACATTTGGCAGATTACCATGAACACTATGGAGATCAATTCCTGGACACACATCTACAAGTATTCAATCCCATGGCCAGAGGGAGGTTTATCCTTTTATTGTTGACGTTCAAATATTACAAGTGCCTAAGTTAAATATTCAGCTGTATTTCTGCGTTTTACTTCAGTAACGTTCTTTAGACGTGTTGTCAAGGGAAATACCTAATACACCAGTGGTTTATTTTTCAAAAGGCCCAACATAAAAAAAAAAATGAAAATAAATGTCAATGTTATTAATGTTTCCTCGTTTAAGATATATAGTGTTTGAGGTGTAGTTATCAATTGACATTGTTTTTCACATGACTCCAATATTAAAGAGAAATCATTAATCAAAGTTTTTCATGTATTCGTCAAAGTTTTTTTTAGAAATATGTGGGAAACAGTGGTAGTTTACTATACGTCGAATGTATCATCAAAACACGCTGTTTTTGTTAGAAGTTTAATTATTGAGATGTTCATCAATCATAGCAAACTGCAGTTCCGAGAATAGGTACCCCACTGTTGCTATTTTCTTCAGACCAATCTTTTTAGTGTCAATAATTGTGTAAATGAGGAAGAAATATACACTAACGGGCAAAAGAATGTATATCACTCAGTTGTATTTATCATGTACATTTTCAAAGTAAAATTTCTCGAGTTTTCGACGTCGTATTACAAAACTGACTAGTTTGGGAAATTAGTCCAAAACATTATATCAGTCAAGGAATAAAAAAGGTTTAAAATTGGAATTTTGAAATTCCCCTAAATTATTTTTTATAAAATACAACTGGTCATCGACATCAGGGCTCCAGATAAGATGCGTATTTGCGTAGAATACGCATTGATAATTCAGATATACGCATGAAAAATGAAATCAATGAGTGAAAGATACGCACAAGTCTCTCAGAATACGAGTCCGATTTTGTTTACATGCGTGACTGTCAAAATAGTGTTATGTTAGCAAGATCAAAGGACTGACAAATTCATGCTACATATGTCAACTAAACGTCCCTTTCACTTGTCAATAACTTGTTTATTAACGTATCAAAATATACATTTAAATGTTAATTGCCACAACTGCCGATAAACAATAACAGTCCATCAAAATTATCGGAAGCGCTAACCAAAACGAAAGGGAGGCTACTCTTGTATTCCTCTAAACTAGGCGCCGTCTGATGAATGTTTATCATATAGCGCAAACGTGCACTGATCTGTAACCAGTTATCGGCATTTGTTTAGAAATGACAGGCTCTTCACCCGGTTTTCTCGTGGTCTGTGTTTACTGTTTTGTCATCTGTTTAAACTTATTTTAGTGTTGATAACCTGGGAAATTATTATTAAAACATTTAAAGATCGGAATTGTCAGTGAATATTTGGACAAAAATCCTTGAGCTACATTAGATACAGACCATGTGCTATTCAGTTATTGAAGACAGAAATCTGTAAGTGTTTCCATTTATATTTAGAACAACAAATTCAGGGCAGGAAATTTGTTTTGTCAAATAATCACAATTAAAATCAAGAAGAAACGTCCATGCTTACATGTAACACAAACTCTGTGTGAAATCAATAAATTTGCCTCTTCCTGCACACATTTGCAACATTTTGAACATGGTAGGGGTCATGTTGGCGTACATTTCATTTCTTACCCCTGTCTTCTTTAAATAATGATATTTTTAGTCATTCAAACTAGCGCCGAAAGGTGTTGTCGTGTCGTTTCTTAATCAAATGCATCTCATGTCTTTAAATTATTGAATTAACAAGTGAGTGTTATACTTTCTTTTGCCTGTCAGTTTATATTCCAGAAAACACATCTTACATCAAATGATGAAATCTATAACAAAATTATAAATGATATTATAGATATAATCGTTAAATTCATTCAGGACTGTTCGTCTGTTATCACACTATACATACTGTTTCCTTATTGCGGGTGGACCTTTTACATGGAATACCAAAGTAAGTCAGTGGATCTGACCATTGAATGAATTGTCAACAGGTGACATGAAACAGATGTTGAAATGTCGATGATCATTATCTGAGGAGGATATCAAACCTCGGACTAACTGGTCGTGTTTCTCACAGAAATGATTCAATCGTGTTATCAATTCACGTGTATAGGGACACACATTACATGTTGCTACATGCTGACATGTTGCTTCAACAAACACTGAGGATTTTATGTGATTTGAATGTGTCCATGCCACAGTATATATTCTATTATGCATATAATCTAGCTAGACACCAATATTTTATATGGAAGTTTGCCATAGTACATTAACGTATCACTGTTTTGTAATAAGGAAAGTTTCCGTCACAGCATACCAATCGGTTATAGTCCCCACTCACAACCATGTCATGTCCTATCCCCTCCGCTGCGTGAGACTGGTCCATAGTCCGGGCAAATTGGCACTTTCGGTGGTTGAGCATACTTCAGGCGAACCCTGCATTGAGTGCTATGACAATCATCTATCTCAATATAAATGTTTCCTCTTGGCATTCATGACATGACATTGCCAAGTTAAGTCATCATTGATGCAAACTGTTAATCACCAATTACACAGTGCAATATGCATATACTTGAACAACGTCGACGTTGTTTCAGCTCGTCACATTATTCAACCTGTCAGGCGTATACTAGTTTAATACTTTCCGGTGTAAAGATACTGCTTTAAATTTCCTTTATAATGTGACACTGTTATTTTGAGAATATATGACAGAACCGATCAACAGTACTCATTATCATCAATGTGTCATTAGAGGGACGAGTCACGACAAATGGTTATTGATAGATTGTCGTTGCAATACAGATTGTGAGGTGATCACTATATCGATCATTACGCACTTTTGGGAGAAAATATAAGATTCCATGAAAGATTTACATATGTACTTTTTCAATTGAGATTGTGATGTGTGGGTTATGTAGAAAAACTTAAAGAAGCTTTGTACAGGCTATCCATCACAATTACTTCTGTTTTATTTTGTTTCTCGCGTTCCAACTTGATAGACATGTGCATGACTGATAGAGTAATCATTGATACAGTAGTTTCTATAGTAAACGACTGATTATGATAAATTGTGTGAAGAAGTCATGGCAGGTCCCCTTATGAAAATCAACACCATGTATAACATCAGCCATATGATGTGCGCATTTTAGCTCTTCCATACGTGTTTCTTCAGAGAAGAACCTTTTTATATGGATGGGGCCGGAAAAAGCTAGAAATCAATATGGGTTCGAAACCGCGCGAATAACGAATTCGTCAATATTCTCTTCCGACGCCGACCTGCAGGTTAACGTGATATGTGCCCATATCAATAATATTGACTCAGTTAGTTTCAACCATATGGGTAATAATCATGTAAATGCACTATTTATCGCGTCTTGCAGACATGAAATGTATATGTAGTGAAACCAAAACACCTGGTTATTATTACAATGTTCTGTCGACAATCTGTGAGAAAGGACTGTAAAGATTTGGTATTCTAAATAGGAGACTTCTCTCACAGATACGTCTCTGTACAGTAAGACACAGCAACACGACATGTGAGTTGAGCGTTATTATTCCCAACAATATCAGACTGACAACCTTTCATCCGCTTAACCCCATTGTCTCGGGTATCAGAACCATGTAAAATTACAGGGATAATTTAAATCTAAATTCTTAGATGGATAAATATCGATATATTGTCATGGTAGAGTGGACCGAGGCGAAGTGTAAGACAAGTAAATGCAACAAAACAAGATGATGCGTGGCCGAGGGGTGTATAACAACTTACCTGGACCATGGCTGGAGACGAATGTCAAATTCGAAGATGCCTATGTCACAGAACAGGTAATGTACGAGATACTATTGGCGTTACGACTGACTCAAGAGTGAAAAAAGAAGCGCTCGTAAATGGGTATAGAGAAGTGAAGCAAAACAGACGAAATGTCTTGGGGAAATATATCCGGCGCCATTGATATGGATTCTTGGACATGTCTGATACTGATATGTAATCGCGGACAAGACTGATACCGATTCGCAGGCAGGACTGATATTGATATGGATGCGCTGACAGGGCTGGTACTGAATTTGATTCGCGGACAGCATTGAAATGGAATAACTCAAATACTATTCACTGGATTCATTTCATATTTTGCATATGGGTTCATCGTAGGAAGAGTAATGTTCCTGCATGGGTTTGTGACCTTGACAAACTTTGTCATTTTACCCTTGTCAGTGGGATATCTCAATAACCATTCGCTGGATTCTCTTCATATTTTACACATACATGTAGCTTCTCCAAGGAAAGACGACGGGCTGATTAGATTTTGGTGACCATGACATTATTTTCAAGGTCACAGCGGAACTTTGAATTTTTCGACAGGTTAATGTTCATGTAAAGCTTGTCAGCGGGATATCTCAAGAACCATTCACTGGAATTTCATCATTTCTTACACAAAGCATCTTCTAGGGAAAACAAAGGGCTGATTAGATTTTGACATGTTTCGAAAGGACACAGTGGAGCTTTGACTTTTTCGACATGTTTGACAGACGATTTCGCTGATCTTGACATTATTTTTAGATTTTAAAGTATTAATTTGCGGCGGGGGATCATGTCACCTAAGTGACAACTACTTGTTTTACTTTTATCAACGAGTGTTAATATATTTGATAAGAAGAGACACGACATTGAGATTCCATTTATCATCCTTCTAAATTGCGTTTACCATTTGACTACTGTCAAAGCACTGTGATGTCATCATGTTGATTACGTCATAGATGTGTGATGTCATTACTCGATGATGTAAAATCATTGTAATGTCATGTAGTTGACGGTGGCGGGTCATTGTGAAAAATCCACACGCGATATCTCCTCTGGAACACAGTTTTGGATGATAGATACTGCTATTGATTGCGGACCTCAATACAAAACATGCCATCTCATTAATAGGTACTTATGAGTATTGTTTACAGTATCTTCCACACATATTGTAAGTGTTCAGTCTGGCATTCAAGAAGTTGGTACCTTGTCAGGGAGACACAACATATAGTCCACAGTATTCTACAACTCACGGAGGCGTCTGATATAATGGTGTCCTTTGTCCCTCTCGCATCATACCTTGACACGTATGTGTACACTTATTTCATTTAGGTACTCTTTTGGGAATTGACGTGTACATATTTCCCTACATTCATCTCACTTATCGATGGAGCACTTTCAACGTTTAAACTACAGGACATTGCCTTGAATATACTTTTACACATTCATGTGACTCGGAACAACCCATTGGTTAATATTAGTTTCCGTGAGGATATGAATTTGATGAGAACTGTTTCATTATCCTATAGAGCGATCTATCTCCGCGTTGTCTGTATGGCAGGCGTGTCGTTCATTTACTATTATTTACATACTCTAGTTGATAACTCACCGTAGCCAATGATTCTCTCTCAATTTAATCACTCGACCAAATATACCACAGTTAAAAAGAATAGAGTTACCTCTCTCCCTTGGTCCCCGCTAGGTGGCTATCCCAGTGGCTTCACCTCTCTCTCTGTCACCAGCAAGATTGGACGTCCATTTTGCTAGCTCTCAGAGTTTTTGCGATTTTTGATTAAATTACCCTCGACCGAGGTTTCGTGTTGTCATTTGAGTGTTTTTTTTATATGTATTGATGTTCTTCACTCCCCGCTGTGTTTGAAGAGTGTGTTGGGTTTCCTTCTGCAGTGTGCTTCTCCACTGTAGCGGGTTATCTAGGTCAGCGCTTCTCACTGTGTTGACTAAAGACTTGTTCATTGCAACTCATGCGGCACTTTCAGGCTCGTGCGTGAGCGCTTGGCACGTGATTGGGCTGTCGCTACTCACCAGTAGCGTCGGTTAGGAGGCGTGTCGTCTGATTGCTTCACTAGCTCAGAAACTTGCTTGATTCGTCGTTTGGCTACTTACACGGCCGTTCGTGTACGTCCGCTCCGACGCATGCCTTGCTTTTCTTTCCCGCATCGGTCAGTGTACCCCGTTGTTCCTATTGCCGGTTGTGCCGTACGGTGTGTACGGACGAGAACCGCTGAGCGGAGTGTCGTCCTCTCACTCCGGGCCAACACAAGGCTTACCATGCGGCCCTCAGGAAGCCGGAGTGTGAGTCACACTCCTCGCGCAAGGACGGATGGAGCGCGTCCGCTTCTCCCGCCTCCACCCCACTTCGCTCGCCGTTAGCGCTGGTCATAGACGAGGACGCTACGGAGTTCGACTCCCCTTGCCTTACGCCGCGTCAGGACCCGCCCGTAGTATAGGAGGAGGAGGTAGTGTCTCTGGTGCTTGAGCTCTCGCCTGTCCGCTCGCCGGTGGAGCCCCGTCTGTCCAAGTCGATTCGGCTCCGGACCTGGTGGAACAGATGACAGCGATAGCAGAGTGGTCGGGCTCCTCTCTTCAGGAGGTCGAGAATTCCCCCTCTTACGCCAATAGGGCCAGACTTAAGACCTTCTGTGAGGAGGTCGTACCCCACGCGAGCGAGCGAGGTGTTCTGTCCGCACCGGCTCTTCCTCAGCTCAGCCAAGGACTATGAGTCAACCATCACGTCCGCAGGCCCCAGACGCCTGATGCCTCAGCTGGTGCTAGCGGACCGTCAGCGCATGATGCTTCCCGTTGCCGACCTTCTGGTTCCCTTGACGCCTCCTGTCCTTGACGAGAACATCCTTTGCACCCTTTGTAGCACATGCGGTGTCGGACAGTCACCTGGTCCACCTGGATTAGGAGCCTAGGTCTATACCATATATGTCGGACTCCATAATCCAAGCCTGTCAAGCTATGACGGCTTTCGCCAAGCAGGCAGGATTGGAGGACACGTTTGAGGAGTGTTCCAACCTCCGCGTCTACTCTCTGCAGCAGGCAGATAGTGGACACTCTGCGTCAATGTCAGGAGAGGCAACAGCAGGAACTGAAGAACTGGCTGAAGCCGAACCCGAAGTTGGGACACCCTCCTTCACCTCGTGAGGCCAAGCTAGGGGGCGTGTCCTTTCGCGAGAGGGGTCTGCCACCCAAGTCTAGCGACTACCAGGCCGGCCCCAGCCCGAAACGGAACAATAACAGCAACAAGCAGCGAGGAGGCAAGGGGCAAGCATACGGCGGCATCCCTAGGAATTGTTGATGTGTGTCGGCCTCCAGATCTTCCGATACCGGACATAGACAACTGGGATGGCCCTGTCGGGGGCCGTCTCTCTCGCTTCAGGGCCAACTCGCGACAGTTGTGCCTGGACGACTTTGCATGCAAGGTGCTGGAGCGGGGGTTCCGTATTCATGTGTGTTACCCCAGGTACCTCCGCTTCATTCTGGCGGGTCGCCACTGGAACGTTCTTCCGTTCGGGATATCGTTGTCTCCGTGGCTGTTCACTCGAGTGACTCAGCCCGTAGTCCGATTCCTGCACCGTCACGACGTGCAGTATGCGATCTACCTGGACGACGGGTTCGGTCATCATCACTCCCCTTCTGTTCTCGAAGCCCAACGGGACTTCGTAATTGGGTTGTTCAGACTTGCGGCCGGCAACATCGCTCACCTTCCCAGGCATTCACCTGGACACCATCCAGTACAAACCCCTTGTCACACGGGAACGGATGGGGAGAGGCGAGGAGCTCTTAATCAGGGCTCTTCGCGAGCCTGTGCCACTTCGTTCGTGGCAACGTCTACTAGGCTTCTTAACTTCAGCTCAGAACTACAGCCGGAGGGGCAGGCTTCAACTCAGGCCTCAGGTACTTTGTAATCCGAGTTAAATACTCTGTGAATTAGCCGTCTTCCTGAACATCGATGCCAGAGCGGTTCATTGTCGACAAAATTAAAAAAGAAACAAAACTCACGTTCCAAAAAACAAATAAGATTGAAATGTAGCTTTGATTATATGTCACTTTAAAGGGTCTGTTTTCTCTCAAATAAGTTGGTGAAATGTATTTAAAATTTAATGCCACTGATAGTAAAACACCCTTCTCTCTTCGGCAATTTTTGTTTTATGCGCAACACCGCTATTACCATTACGGATTACAGAAATATGATAATTACTTGTTTCCAATTGAAATTGAGCAATAGAAATCGAATGTTCACATTACGTCCAATAGATAAAGATCTATTAAACCAACCAGCATCTAATGATAATGAGGATACTTATATCGCGCTGAACTCCACAACACAAGGGCCATGCTCAAAGCGCTGAACACCTGATTACCCTTGTGTAAGGATCAACATCGTTCCTATTTCATTCTCAACCTGGGCTACCAAACCAGGTACTCAAGTGTACTGCTGAGTGAACAGACGCACATTTCGAATAAAGTCGCTTGCCCAAGGTGACACCATGAGCCTCTCAACTCATGTCTCAGTCAGTGTGAGGCAGGGAATCACCCTTCAAACTCTCTCTCTCTCTCTCTCTCTCTCTCTCTCTCTCTCTCTCTCTCTCTCTCTCTCTCTCTCTCTCTCTCTCTCTCTCTCTCTCTCTCTCTCTCTCTCTCTCTCTCTCTCTCTCTCTCTCTCTCTCTCTCTCTCTCTCTCTCTCTCTCTCTCTCTCTCTCTCTGCATATTAATTTTCATAATCCATGAACTTTTGACTTTTACATAGATATATACATTTCTCAACGCTTATGACTGTACAAACTGCAGATCGCTAAACACTATAATAGTTGCACATTACGGAATACATTGGCATCATTAGTTGCAGATGAGTAAACTTAACGTATCTGAGACAGTGCAAACATTAAAGATCGTTATTGAAGAACTGTGACACATCTTGTTGTTTGAGGATACCACATTTTTTCTGTCGATGAACAATGTCGTATCAAATACGTTATTGAAACATTTCAAATTGGTCAACTGTAGAAACTAAGTTTACCGTGTTGTGCTATTACATCGCCCAGCACATTATTCCGACGATATGGCAAATCAACAGTACGTGCCGGGATATGAAAACATCGAGCAATCTCGGTCACCTGATTGAGGAATCGTGTTTTTATCTTATCTTCCGGACATCAGATACTTGTTATTCAGACTTCACTGTCCTGAAACAAGTAAATCTAATTAGCGCACTATTTGCGGCGTATCACGTCCTTGGCACAGTATGTAGGATATAAACTGACTTGCAAAAGAAACGCCATAATCTGCCATTTTCCGTCACATGTTAGTAACTTATTTATGTTATTTGTGTATAAATATTATTCGATATGTTTTTCCACTTGTCAATGTTAAACATGTTTTTATTAAAATAAAACAATCATCTTCACGACTCTGTTTATAGTTAAGGTTGCATTTATTTTCATTTCAAGTGTCAAAGTATACTCGAATTCATAGCTTTGGATTTTAAGTTTTAAAACATGGACTTGAAGAACTCTAGTATCAAACCACTTTGCTTTTGCTTATGTTTATGATGTGACGTACTAGACATATTCAGGAATATAGTTATATTAGACGTCGACATAATAAAAAGGGGATTTTATAATCGTGTAAACAAATTGTGCCACAGAGGCGACACATTTCGTTTTGAACTCTCCAGTATACAGTTTTACCTATAGTAATACCTGTGACGTACCTGGACTTACTGATTAATACATTCCTGGTTACAAGTTACTTGTGACAATAACAATGGAACATATTTCTAGTAACTGCTAACAATAATTATATGACGTCATGAATAAATGTTTGACGTCCCATTCTCGCTGACGTGGCGTCCTTTCTGGTTTAAATTGACACGATATAGCACTACCAATAACACAGGATGTTGTTTGTTTTCGTATGTCATCGAGAAAGGTTTGAAAGTGAGAAGTTTGACATGTGGCACATTCATGAGTCACATTAGCGTGTTATTACTCATGAATTGAAATATATTCCGTTTAGTATATGATGTTACATAATTGAATTAAGTCGGAGGCTGCATGTTACATCAACATGGTTCACAATGTCAAAACTATTCTCACATTTCAGTCTTGATAACATGCTATTTTCAATCCACTGGCGGTATTTCTTTCTCATTACTGTCATAGACAAGTCAAAGAAGGTTTATTGTAAGATCTCCTGAGATCTCTTGCCCATGTATATGTTTACAGCATTCAAATTACATAAACACAACTTCAGGGTAATTTGTAACAATGTGTACAATTTTAGTAAAAATGTCACGAATTTCCATTTAGCAAGTAGTTTTAGTTCCTTTCCATAAAGTACAAATAGGGATAATTTTACAATAACGTCTTTCTCATTTGATGACAAAGTAGAGATATATCCTCATAAACTATACTCGTTTTTGAGAGGAAACGTTCATTTAGTTATTATTTCATTATAATATGGATATTGAAATGTAACATGTATATCATCTTATTTGTATTCTTTGTGTTCTTCCGAGTGAGATATTCATGCCATAGTTAATCATAAGTAAAAGCAAACAAAAAGATTGTTATTTAGCATATAGTTTTCTAAGAGGACTATTTGACGAGACTGGTAGAGGTCTTTTCTGATTCTAGTAGAATTGTAACTAGTTTCTATACACGTCACTGGGAGACGTTAAATTCTACAGAGAGAATACGGTATTTCACTAGATCATGTGCACATTGCGTGTTTTCTCTGCTGAATGCAATGGCGAACGGAGTCATTCGTGAAATGTAAAGATAAGACGTAAATATAATAGAGATATAACCTCGTAAACCAAAGTAAATAAGTTCCAGTCGAGCTTTCTGGATTACGCCAAGTATATTGTCGAATCGTGGTAGATCAAAACAGATGTCCTGCTAGATTTATCTCCCTTTATAACAGCAGTCTTCATTTGAATCTGTCTGAGATTTCAGGCTCCTCTATTGTCAGCGGCGGTAAATACGTGTCAAATCAAACTGCTTCACAAATACGTACAAGTTCGAATGTTACTTTCAATGTACTTAATAACAGAAATAATTAAGGTTGTAGTAGTAAATATTCTTTTTGAACCATCCTTAAAATATAAACGAAAGTTTAGCAGTTATCAAAAAGTGCGTGTGGACGATAACAATTATAGATATTAAATATATTTATTTAAATTGGAGCACATTTAAAACACTTTCTAGGACTAGATAGTTTTTATCGAGTGAGAGGAAGTAATTTAAGTGAATATAGCTCCACAATTATATAAGATAAATGTATACTCTGATAACGATGAGTAAAAACGTTATAATAAATCCTACTGTCAGTTACTAGTTACTAGTTACAGCGTTATTAGACAAGTGTATGGTGAAAGAATAAATATTACACTGCAGTATACTGAACCAATAAACAGTGACGGCGCAGTCAACTATACATTGATCTTTGTTACAGCACATTTACATCAGGTGATTCCAGATTAACAATGTGTTCTTTCTTTCACAATTCAAACGACCTACATGTTTATTGTTGACCTCCGAGTGTCATGTTTTTGATAAGAAGTTGACTACAGATAACAGAATGAAGACAAACTGTCCTAGGTTTTGGAACAGGTAAATAGTTTAATCCTGATAGGATTAATGGCTAATTATCTTATTAAATATGAATGATTAGTTATATTGAAATGACGGCACATACGTGTTCCTCTTTCAATCTTATTCTTTAGCACATGCAGCTAAAACTTATTGTTAAGATCCGTATGTTAAAAATAAAAGCAACTTGAAATTTGCTTTTGTTTATGCCTCGTACATCTCGTGAAGTCGACACTCGTGATTTTTAAACCAAAAATCTGCATCACTTCAAGGGAATGTATAATAATTTCCAGAAATATCAGTCGGAGGTCAAATATCTTCTTCATGATCAATAACATATACAAGTGACGTTTGATGAATATTCTGATAATTTCTCGCCCTTCTGCCGTTCTTGACACTTTATTTGTTGCAGGAAAAGTACGATGCGGACGAGAGAATTGGGATTGGCATTAATAATATGTCTTCACTTTGGTAAGTAGAAGCATGACTATTGTAATGTCACGGTTATAACCTAATGCCACAACCAAAGGAGCGAGAGAAAAAATTAAACCGTACTTTACTGGAATTCTCTGAAATATTTTCTGAGGTGGACATATACATGTGTAAATGATTATAAATGTGTGAGCATAAATAACTTCAGATTTACAATGTGACATTGACGGGACCGATTAATTTTTGCACATGCTAGTTATATCCAAAACAAATGCAAAACAAGGGACGCTATTCTAGTTTCAATATTATGTCTGAAACAAGTGCTTTTGTTCAGTGAGTGTTCACACGGTTACCTTCTAGGATCGGGATCTTCCAATCTGTGTCCGGATGGGACTAATGATGATATAGATTACGGAGATCTATCAAAACCAGGCAAAGGTAAAGTGTCTACATGTGTTTTATGTGTTTTAATATGAACGATACTTCATAAACTATAACACACTTTCACTTTGACGGCTTATCTCCCGAGGGTGTTGACTTAATAAGTCTGCTGTATTTGGAATATTATTCAAGCTTAACATTCGCTGTATAACGAGTATATGAGAATCCGATTGTGGTGGGTCTCAATGTGCTGCTAGATCCATATAAATTGTTTTTGAAACACAGCTATTCACGAATGTTTCGAGGCAAATGAACACTATAAATTACTTGATTGTGGCGGACACTGTTGTCCAGCATTTTCAATATATCCCTTACTCTCACAAAGTTATGGTTCGTCCGACGTCACAGGACAAAGCTTCATGCTATAAAAATAATAGTGTTATTCCGCCACTGGAAATGGCTGAAACTGCATTTCCTAAATCTACGGGCATGTGTGTAATCATGTATTTGTAGTAGTTACATTATCATGCTAAAACATTAATAACCACAATGTGTTCAGCAATAAAGAAGTAGTTACATTTACCATGTTGTGAATAACATAACCACTATGTATTCTGCACTCAAGTACAGTTTTGCCCGGAACTTACGTACACGTCATATATATAAAAGCTAAGGGCTCAGACATCCAACTTCCCCCGTAAGGCATAACTCTACTGCCAGCTAATATAATGCCTTGCTGCATCTCGTCGCCTTTTCTGTGCAAGATGTTTTCGCATTTTACTACCACCTCCAGGTGCAGCACGCTGGCACGCTTGTTTGGAATAAGTAACGAAATGCAGAGAGAAATGTGAGAGACTGGCGCTAGAGATGCATTGCGGAGAAGTTGAAAAACACATGTGTTTGAGGTTAATCTATATTTTATATAACACGTGCAATATTATCCACATTCCTTTCGGTTATACCACACACAGGTAGAGCGTTGCAGGTTCGAGGAGGCAGCTTCTACATAGACAACACCAAGGTGTTCCTGTCTGGTCTCACTACCGCCTGGGTTCATCACGGGCTGGACTTTGGGGACAGCCACTACAATGACCGTATTGAGATCTTCGAGTGTTATCTGAGGAAAGTTCGCGATGCTGGTGGCAATATGATGAGTGAGTAACCCTTTCATTTAAAGCGCTTTATTCGTCCAAAACACCCTCTCACCTTGGTTTAATCTCACACCCGTCGCATGGTCTCTTCTAGGAGTGTGGGTTCCGGAAACAACATATGCTTGTCAATCAATAATTACAAATATCTCTGAACCATTGCTTGAAATAATATAGAACCGTGTCCGATGTTTTCGAGTTAAAGGAACGTCTTAACTATGTTAACAGATGGAAATTCGCGCTTGCTTGCATGGAGGTCAATGTTGAAATGATAGAACAAAACTTTAACTGGCTCTGCATATTGACTTCCATATAACGAGAGTACACTATGCATATGCAAATGTACTTACACCAACACTATAAAAGAGATATATTCATGATTACCAAAACAAATGACAGATTCTGAAGATCGAGTGTCACGAGAAGAGCGTATTAGATATATTTTCTAAATTAATTGTGTTTTTGTTCATGTTTCACAAAACCCCAATACCGTATGATAACATTCTGCAACGAATTCAAACAGCGGTTTCTCTTTTAGGAACTTTTATCCATGCTAAGCCATTCAACACGCCTCATTTCAACAACTCTGGTCATGTGTTGGGCATGGACCGTCAAGGCACGTTGATCCAGGACCTGAAGACCTATCTCAGAGCTGCAGCTTACTACAACATTGTTGTCTTTTTAACCTTGTGGGAGGTTGTTCCACACAACTGGAAGATGAACTCACTGATGCAGAAGCCAGAAGTACTGCAGGAGTACATTGACTTGGTGTTGACTCCACTTGTTAGAGCTCTGAAGGATGAGCCGGCACTGGGAGGCTACGAGATTCTTCACAACTTCGAGAGTCTTGTCATCAAAGGAAGACCTAATACTGATCCTTGTTTTGATACAAAGCAGTGGGCATCCGGTGGACATGCGTCAGAGAGTGAACCAATACAACTCATATTAAGGTACATGAACACTTACCATTAGGTTTTGTAAAGAAAAGTCAACGAAGAGACAGATTAAAATGAATCGATATGTTCATCCCGCCAATTTTGTACACTACATTAATTGTGGTATCAGGTATTTTACAGTGGTTAACTACATTTTACCGTCATTTGATCACTTTTTCCTAAAGTCATATTACAAATATTGATTCCTTCATTATGGAAGAAAATGTGCCTTTTGCTATGCTCTGTGTTGTTATTAAACTTTATCCTAGCCTTGTTCTACTTAATTTTGAATCGTTAATGTGGGTCATGTGACTGTGGTGTCAATACTCTTCAGTCTCAACTCCTTGCCCATGCATCCTAATATTCAATGTATGAATTATGTCCCTAGGTTCATCTCCCGACAAGCAGACGCTATCAGACAGGTGGACCCCACCACTCCGGTCACAGCCGGGTCTGCAGGGATGAAGTTCAACACGGACAGCATGGGTGGAGTCAACTACCACAAGGACTTGTGTTTGGTTAAAGCAGGAGGCAGACCTGAGGTAGGTGTCGCTCAAATATATTGACCTACATATGATCTACATATATTCTGATCGTTGACTAAGTATATAGACTTATCGAGCAAAGTACGATATTGTAGTACCAGAGAGAATCATCATTGCCATCAAACAAAAATTGTTCAGAGATCACCTCAGTATGGAATTCTTAGCACAGCATCCCGTTTGCAGCATGTAGTTTGGATGGAAGATACACTCTTTAATGACACTCATAATCCACGAGTGACTGAATACTACTGAAACATCATGTCTCCAGAAATCGATGTTCAACTGTTGAAATATTATATATTTTCGTGTTTCCTAAAAAAAGTTTCCTATATCGTCGTTTTGAAAACTGAGTGAAATATATAGGTGAGTCAAATGGCACAGGACGTCAACGACGAGTCAACTATATAAAGCTCACATTTAAAATGTATCATGGTGTTCGAAAAGCCAAACATTATGTCCAGGAGCATTTTGAAATAACGAGATAAGCACCATGTGTGTTTGAACAGATATAAACATTATAACTATCATATCTAGATGCATTGAATAGTGTAACTATATAGGCCTATATTTATAAAGCGTAACTATGTCTGTAAATCGACTTTACTCGGAAGAGTATTTGTGCTTGGCTCTATTGAATCTGTGGGGTTGTTTTGCCCCTGATTGTATCTGTAAAAATGATTCTAAACTGGAACCAAACCAATCCTTAAAAGAACCAACCCATCCCTGAACGAATGGTTATTGTTCTAGGGTCACCTCAGCTTCTATTCGACTGAGAGCAGAGACGAGTACAATCAAGACATGTGGGATCCGTTTGTGGTAAGTGTGATTATTGCATGGTCAGCAGTATTTCATTCAGGACATAAATGAAGGAGCACAGTGGTGTAGTGGTGGAGCACAGTGGTGTAGTGGTGGAGCACAGTGGTGTAGTGGTGGAGCACAGTGGTGTAGTGGTAAGCATGCTTGGCTCTCACGCCAACGACCCGGGTTCGAGTCCCGGTGGAGAAACCAAACATTTTATACTTATACCGTGTTGTGCCCCTGGGCAAGGCACTTCATCCACATTGAACTCAGTCCACCCAGCTGTTAGAATGGGTACCTGAATATGGAAAGTACGGCCCTATAGTACCGAAAGTACAATTCCTTCAGTGTAATAACGTACTGCTTGCACTGTATATTAGGCGTTAAAATGTAAATTTTATTAAGCGTGTCTCCTCTTCCATGTTCTGTATTAAGCATTTAAAGGGTCTGCCGAAAGAAGAGAGTTCATCAGTAACCATCATTTTAAAAATCAATCAGCGTATGGTGGAAGTTTTGCACAGTTACGCTAAACAATAGTTGTTCACTCGGAATCAATCGCTCACTGAACGGTCCTTCAGAGAAAGGGGAGAATGATCATTTCAATCCACTATATTTGTGCTTGTGTCCATATTTCATCATCTATGTGTTTTGGAGAGGGGCATATGGCTACATAATAGCGAAAAAGTTTACATAATTGGTAAGGTCATTTTCGATGATAGTAATATGGTGTAAGTACTTGGAAACATAGACAGCTCGTGTCAACATAAATGTAATAATTTATCAATTCATAATCTATTGTGATTTTTTCTCATTTATCCAACCAGCACAATGCTTCCGACTACAATCTTAGCAAACCTCTCATTATCGGAGCCTTCAGCAAGACCTCGGCTGGAAATATGACGTCATCGGAGATCTTCAAATGGATTTATAACCATGGTTACAGTGGCGTTTGGAGTCTTAATGAGAATTTAGACACGGACAGACACCACCTGGATGTTCTTGCCGGCATGAATGCAATACGAGACGAACTGGTGCCGAATGGACTAGTCCATTTCAACTTGTCTCAATTTGTTAAATACCATTTAAATCCCTAATTTAATAACCTATTTATCATTTTGAAACATGTTATAGTGCTTACAGATCGGTTTATGGTATACTAGATTTGGAAAAACACTGTAAAAATTTCTCAAGAATAAATGAATGAGTCAACATCGTTTACTACTACGCATATTTAACAGCGAAAGCCGCGGTATAAGATGTTCCTCTCTGCCTAAAGGCGTGAGTACATATATGAAATCACAATGGTTTTTTTTATCACGTTCATCACTTTATTCACTGAAAAAGCATATGCATGGTCTTACTACAATAGACTGATAACTTAGAGTTTGCAGAGAAATCATATAATATTACATTGATATGAAATCCAGTGATACATTTATAATCAGATTAAACTAATCAATATTTGCCTGTGCTCTACAAACTAAAGTATTCCCACGTCGGAATATCATGTGAAGAGAACTCGTGAAGCTTGCAAACTAAAGGAAACTCTCCCATCCACCATCTGCAAAAAAAATTGTCATTTCTTGAAATGCTTTCAATAATTATAATTTGTCGCCCCGATAGGCAAATTAAATGGCTTATTATATTCTCATCAGTGAAATCCACTATAACTTACAGTTTGCATACATGTACTCTGTATCACGGGTCAGTTGATTTAGTTACAATAGAAAATAACTATTTTGCAAAATAAAACTGGTTATTTGAAACTTTACATAGAAGGAGTTGTATGAGTCATGTTATTATACTAGATATATAACTACATATACTTTCAGTTGTGTTTTATTTCAGATTTTATTTGAATTCGTAAATATAGTTGTATATGTAATATAGTTGGCACACTGTCATTCATAATTGCAATCTGCATGCACGTCATTGACTATTATGGCCATGTATGACACGACCTCTGTCTATCGGACATAATGGTCACACGTCGGGTTTGAGGATAGAGAAGTAAACTGTTATCACGTCGTTAAATGGTTGAACAAACGAAATACCATACACTTATCTTTGACCGAGGATAATTAATTGGCCTGAATACCCTGATTTGACCGCATTCATTGATGTTATATTTATCGTATTTATAATTGACTTAACATCACAATAACCTGAAACCACAGGTAACAATATACCATTGCAAAACTCCAATACGAGCATTGATATGACAATAAATGCAAACTCTCATACACATATCTCCATATTTAGTGAACTTTGAAATTATGTGCCACTTCCACAGCGTGCCCTTTCTTCATTTTGTTATCTCATAATAATTGACAGTATTTTGAAAGAATACAAAATTGTTCAACTCGACAATCGCTCACAGTATAGTATCTGAAACATTAAAACTTGGTTACCTTTGTACAAAATCATACTAAATAAATATTCAATTCTAATTACCTTTTCATAGTAATCACACTTAGCTCTTGGAACGAGCTGGTCACATGTTCCGTCCGTTGGTTCTGTTGACAACTCACATGTGGTTGTCTCAGTTTCCTCACAGTAGTTGAATGAGAGACACATAGAATACTGTAGACACTCAGAGGCACACTGGAGACGCGACTCAACAGGCCGAATTGAAACAATGGACTCATCGAACACGTGGTCTTTCCTGCAGTCTGTTCCTCCCTCGAACTGCCCCTGAATCACAAGACCTGATGACGGGAAAACACACAGTGCCATCAACAGAGAGATCCCAACCTTGGATGACTCCATAGTGGATACGCCTGTGGGTGTTGACGATATACACTGATCTGTGATTTTGTCTGAACGTGATCAACATACATACACTATGATTCACTTAAACATAAACAACGACTGCGACGTGGCAATAAATATAATTATCAGATGTTTAAAGTCTCTGGAAAGTTCTGTATCTACATATTCCGGAGGAACTCTTGATACTCTCCTTACACAATGTCACCATTATGTAGTTCAGTTACAGAGTTAATCTTGTCGATCACGAATACCTTTAATGTGGGACTTCTTCATAACTCTGTTTGGAAATGATGACCTATCTTACCATCACAAAGCGTAGGCTTCGATATCAGTACAATCAAAGATTTGACACGCTCGAGGATTCCAGCTTGAACTAAAGGGCGTTAATGAATTTGTCATGTTCTTGATTTCAACCAAGTAATTGCTAGTGTGTACTGGGCCAAGGGAAAGTCAGTCTTTGTTCAAAAGAAGCCTGAATAAAGTTTTGGTTAACAATAGAAAATCGGCCTATTGCCATTGATCTTTGTATGATTTAGGAGTAATCGATAACTACCGCTGATGCTTGACATGGTCGTGGTTAAGTGTTAACGATCCCATCTTCGTTATCGTATTGTCACATCATACCAAGTGAATATTACCAACATTAAGAATTAATAACTCCATTGTTCACCGATTCATTGCCATCATTTGTCAAATTCAACACATTTATTTTACTTTTGGATAAGTGAGGAGAACTCAAAATTGCATTATGTGTATTTTACATACACTATTGATTCCATATTATTCCATGTAACTGTATTATTGATTGCTGTTCATGACCAGCTAGTGTCACATGTATCTTCAATGATCATCATTAAAGTGAAACTCGCCCTGAAGATGCTGCAAATAGAGTTGGTGCAAAATCAGGAAAATTGAATACAAATTTTCGTTTTATACAGGTTCTTATTTAGTTACTGAAAAATATTGAATGTAAATTGTTATCACAGTATAAATCTATATCACAACCATTTGACTATTTAACGATGAAACATTATTTTATTTGAGACATTCAAATTGCACAAATAAGTGTTTAATTATTTAATCATCGAAACTGTTATCCCTAAAATGACCAAAATGTAATGCTTCTCTCGCTATACATCTATATATTAAGGTGACATATACATCCATTATATTTCTAGAGAACTTTACTACTTCGGGAAGACAAACATATATGGTGCTTATTAAGAGTCACAGGTCATTACATCTATAGTGCCAGAGCAAAATCATTCTTAGGGACAGCAGAAACGCAGAATTCGTTTTTAGTCCTATAAAATATTTGACATATCATGTCAACAGATACCATTAAGTTGTACACACCAATAAACATTACGTTCACCGACTCACAGAATACCACGATGATGGTGTAAGGTATTATGAGCATTTTTGTAACAGGTATTTGGTTGTCAATAATTCGATCAATTTCCATTTTATGTCATGTCACAATTCGTTCAAGAACTCATGCACTCATCAATATCGGACGTACCTAGTATACGGCCTATCACATGACGTCGCACAGACCTTGGTCTCCTAGCAGTGTATTGAGTGATTTGACTTTCCTTCTAGTGCATGCACCAACTCTGGAGTTTGAACGTTGGGTTGCGTTGCAGGGTACATCTCAAACAATGGCTCATGTCACAAGTTGTAGCTGAGACAGGAAAATGGTTAATCGTTGAACATTAATTAGGGATTGTTTACACGTTGTGTGCCTCTGTCGAAGTGTAACAGCAATATATTGTATCAAATCATGTCTTGTATCGCTGCTATATATAGTTATAACTAGTTATAACACAGTCAATATCTCGTCAAAGTCCTTCTTTAAATATTCACACAAATGTAACATATTTGTCGTTTATTACGGAAGGTTGCAGCTTGTTACAAATGCTTCTCTCTGATGTGTGCCCGGTCCATTACATCAGAAACTCTTCGCGATGAGCCCTCCTTCTTGTTAAACCTTGGCTCCGTTCCATAACAGCGAGCGCTTATAATTGATCATTGATCGCTCAATGTAGCGCTCAAGTAGCGCTCATTCTCTCCTAAACGACACGGTGCAATTCCTCGATGTTTGCTCGCCTTGCTACGTAGCGCTACATCGAGCAATCGCGTTCAATAGAGGTTTAAAAGTAATCGCTAATTGAGTGATTACTTTAAAACCTCTCTTGAACATGGCCCTGTTGTTTGCTGGTCAGGTTCAGACACTGACATGACGCCTTCCTTAGCTGTACACACACCACCACTACATACAGTTAATAAAATTGATAAAATGAGCACTCTTGGCTAGCCATTTTCGTCATTTGAAATAAAGGAAACATCAAACACCTAAATCATCACCATGCAACATCTTGACTAGAACCAGATAACAATTGGACTTATGTATTATAAATAGGTCTTTTGACTGATTTGACATCTGTCATACATCTGTCATACATCATGAAAAGGGCGATGATAAATATTCATTAAAGAAACACAGTCACTCAAATAGCCTCATTTTCACATTGAGAAATGTTGCTTAATCAATTTGAAATACAATTAGATCTTTCAAATGCAATATTACCAGAAAAGGATTTGAAATAATTACAGGAAGTATGACATGTTTTATCTGTTGATAATGATGGAACCATTCCGTCTCTGTCTCATTATTTTTACATCTTCCATACAACAATGTATGTTATGAAAAAGAAAATAATATATCCAGTGATATATAAATTTTAAATATCAAAACACCATCGTTCGTTTGAGGTCTCAAATAAAGTGAGTTAATGGAGTATGTTGTTCGTAAAATAGTATCATTGTTGAAAAGTTTAAAAGGAGGGAAGTATCAATTAATATATTGTTTTTTTAACAATGTATGTCGTAAGAGTTATACTCTTTAAAGGCGCTGTAGCACGTTTTTTTTTCAAATTTAATTTTTTCAAATTTCTCATTTATAATGATAGTTTATGTCATTTATATTTACTTCAGAGGGTAAAACATCTTATTACACAAACCAATTATCCGTAGTGGTAATAACGGTGTTGCGTATAAAGCCAAAATTGCATGACGGCCATTTTATTGTGAACACATTTTATTATTTCGAATGACAAAAAAATGCCCATGGCTTTACGGAACCATATACACTCATTTGTAACTTGGTTTTCCGAAGAGAGAAGGGTGTTTTACTATTGTTGACATTATTTTTCAAATACATTTCATCGACTTATTTGAGCGAAAAAACGTGCTACAGCGCCAGCGAAACTAGAGATAATAGACAATATGGGCTGCAATGAAACGTCAGAGAGCAGAAAAATGAGGAACTTGATGAAGATGAGGATGTTGAAGCAGAATCTCTTTAGATCAATTTTTTGGAACATTGAGAGATGAATATTTCCATACTTAAGACATTGTAAAGGAACTTGTGTATGCTGATTAAGATATGTTACACATTTGTCTTGTGTAACATAGAAAATAGACCTTAGCCAAGAAATATGCAGGTCTGAGTATCTGTAAGATGGTAATTGTATTTTATTCCGCAACCTCTGTATTTAATGATGAAATATGATGATAAGGTTTGTGTCATTGTGTTCCTCTACCCAGAAAACTTATGTCTTGTCACAAAAAGTGGGTCGCTATGTCAATTGGAAGGCAAGATTTAACGGTTTTAAAATATTTCTCATGGGCAACAGCGGCCATTTTGAATTTTGTTCATAAACATTTTTCCCATAGGGGGCGGTCACTGCATCCGGCTGAAATACTTTGGGGAAGGTCTAATCTACCATATAAAACACATGTTATATCTCAAAACAAGGTTCTAAAAAAAATGCATGTCTGAATCAAATTGAGAAATCCTTGTACTAAAACGACAGAAGATTTAATTTCGTTGCTTAAGCATTCACGTACATACAATCAGGTTTCGTTTGTCATTGAGTTACACAAGTTGCCTGCTTGATCATAATAAATTTCACAACAGTATTCATTGCACTATGTTTGTTTTGTTATTTCTCAAATGTTCATGCAGTGAAGCATGTATACTTTATATTTAAAGGAATATATACCCTTATTGCAGACGTTCGAATTGTTAACGCGTGTGATGTCATTTTAATTATCAAAAGAAGTTCCGTCACTTGACCTCTGTAATTTGCAACTTTATCCATTGCCTTTTTCCTGCAGAGAACACCATCCTTTGTTTGATAAAAGAAATTGTGATGCAGTTCAAGCAATGCGTTGTGTTACATAGTTGCTTTGTATCATTTCAAGCATCGTTTGTGAAACAAACTGCAACATCCGAGATAGAAACATAAATTCTGAAACATGAGACTCATTAAATATCGGTAATTGCTGCTTGTAGTCTGAGCTGCTTCCCAATTATTTATGCTGTGAGCGAATCGAGTATCCGTGACTGCTTCATTAAAAGTAGAGAACTTGAGGCGTAAGGTTAGCACGCTATGTGTTCCTCATTAGAATGTGACTGGTATGTTTCAATCATCAATACATTATTATCAATCTTTTTGAGTAATCTTATTAGCCTGCTAGCTCGGCGAGTCAATGGTACATGTAAATTATTCAAAGGAAACACAAACATTGGAGAGAACAGATTATTTCAACATGAAGACACCCAAGCATTGTTGGTAGAACACAGATATAGCGAACACTGATATAGCGAACACATGGATATAGCGAACCAATGTACAATTCCCTTCACAAGCCCGATGCTTAATATAATACGTGTATAGCGAAAAGGGGATATAGCGACCTAATTCTTTGTTCCCTTGGGGTTAGTTATATCCCTGTTCTAATATATATCTGTGAAGCTGAAATAAAATATCCCTAAAATATCATCGATTTGTAACAAAACAGCATATTCATTGAAAAAGAAACAGTCTAAAAAAAACATCGATGATGGATAGTATTGTTGTAGGTTCCCATAAACATCCAAATATGTTTGTCATTCTTAACAGTATAATGAAAGTACTATATATAGAATACTAAACGAGGTCCCGTTTGATAACATGTTTATTAAACGAGTGAATGGTTTGGTAATTTAACGAGCGAAAGCGAGATAAATACCGATGTCATTCACAAGTTTCATAAACATGTTATCAAACGGGACAGAGTTTAGTATTTTATTTATTACTCAATGATAAAAATAGCGCTGAATTGCAATAAGATCGTTTTTTGTTACGCTTACATGCAAATAGGTCACCCGCTATTGCAGTCGCGCGGCTATCATTGTGACGTCAACCAAAAACGACTATGACGTCACGCGCCGATTATGACGTTACGGCAGCACGCGATGGTATCACACATGTGTGTAACCAACTCATTATTATCTAATGAGTGATCTCACCACGGTTGAGTAATAAAACAGATTAACATGACAGTTTGTTACGGTTATTTGTATGTGTAAGGACTGCATTCAACATATCGTATACTCTATGACTCTTTCATCTGAATACTAGTATTTAATGTGACTGTAAGGTTTAATTACTTTCCAGTAAGCTTTGAAATGTTGTTAATTTTTGTTACGTTAGATACATGATATTTACAACCTGTATCTGCATTTTTAGTTTAATAGATGACATTTTCTCTACATATTTATTTTGCTGGCTTTGACCCAGAAGTAAACATAAACTCTTTCTGAAAAAAGGAACTTAAATACACACACTATGTTTAAACGACGTAAAATGGTAAAACTCATGAAATGTGTTAGAGAACAATGCACATGCTGTTTCAAGATTCACAAATAATGTTTTCTAATTGAGTACAAGTTTACTTTTTATAGATATTAGTTTTAGGATTTTGTTTCCATATGAATATATTTTCTTCTATTTTGTACAAAGAAATCTGAAATTCACAAATTTTAAAACTATTTTCTTTGTTTTCAAGATACTCCAGTCATCTTCGATGTTTTTTTATTTTTGTGCAATTAAGTACGAGACATATTAGTAACATTCTTGATACTTGTATTTTTGTATCTCCGTGCATGAGGAGTTCGCTTTCTTACCTCGGATTGCAAACTCAAGTTATGCTTGAGCAGCTCCTGATGCTGAAGCTTCGTATAATTGCCCGTTGATGAATGGAAGGAAATGCTACGCTTAGATAGTTTTGACAGTCTTCCATAGTCCGAATCAATATCATAACACGGTTTTAAATTCCATTGATTTGAATATAGGGGAGGATTTACAATTGTTGTGATTTTAAGTTTCAAAATTAACTTATTTGATCAAATAACAAATCGTTAGAAAGATTTCTTTTTTTTTCCTGTAAGAAGGCACTAACCAACGTGTGCCTCTAATGACCGATTAATAAAAACATTTTCTCTGTAGATTATTTATTTAATAATGTATGCTCAACATATGAAGCTGGTTACAATAGCTGTTTACTTGACAACAACCATAACACATTCTCGACAAAACATAAACAGGACAACTGATTGGATGTTGGAGCTAAAGAGACAGGGACCTCCAGTTAAGGAATTGCATAAGACTTGGTAGCGCAGAGACCATCAACATTTCAAGTTTGTATAGACTTTGGTAGCTATGGAATCACTTACTTGGTTTTCATTTGTTTTGGTCATATTTTGCTGTTTTACACAAGGTCAGTTTCAGTGCACAACCAAAAGAAAGTTGATAAAGCAAAATTTCTTAGCAAACAAAATCAACACTGAAGCGTCACTTTGGTCTAAATCCGGGGTCGGATCTTTAGCGGCCTGTAGCAGAGATTGTGTCCGAGACAAGAACTGTTCCTCCCTCTTCTACAATAAACAACGTGATGTGTGTACTGCCCACTCTGTTCACTTGACCTCCACAGTGGACACTGTTGCAGATGTAGGATCTCTGTACTACACTCTTGGTGAGTTTCATTTTGTTGGTTGTTTTTGGAGTCTTTCCAATATGAGACTATAAATTTTATTTTGTGAATGCAGAAGGACGTGACTGCGGTGAGATACGGAGAAGCAACCCTGATTCTCCAGATGGAGTGTACCTCATCAAACCTGCTGATGGTAAAGGCCCTGTCAGAGTCTACTGTGACATGACCACTGATGGTGGTGGATGGACTGTAAGTCTCTTTGAATCTTACAAATAACAACTATAATCAAAACGTTTTTTAAGTATTTATATATTTTTATCCATTAATACCTAAAGTCCATATAGCGGGTGTTACCTAACCTCATTCAGGTTTATTTGTACACAACGTGTATATATTACGATTCATAAAAAAACCGCTGTCCATGTATGCAGTTTTATAAATGTGTAAAATATTGTACCAACCGCAGAATGGAGAAGGTTTATCCAGATTACTTTACTAGAAGTGGCATTGCGCATGTACAAAGGGCTGATAAGCTCTATAAATATACATCTACTCTCACACTGTGAACATATATGAAAAACAATAACAGAAAACGATTAAACGTCTCACAGAAATGAAATTGTAGTGGTTTTGTTTATTTTGTTTATTTTATCCCTTGGTTCCTGCGAAGATTTATCGCTTAATAATTAATTTACACGAGCGTTGACGTAGTGACTTTGCAATTGACAAGTTTGTAGCCTAGAGAGAATCCATGATATAATGTTTACCATCATACATTATTACGAACAAATGGAATGACTGAGTTGGGAACATATGTTTGACTCTGTTGTGATACTTAGCATCATTATTTAAGGTGTTTCAAAGACGAGAAGACTCTACGGTCAAGTTTTTAAGAATTTTGAATAAGTACAAGACCGGCTTTGGAGATGTAGCGGGAAATTTCTGGCTTGGTAGGTCATGTATACACATTCTATCAAAAACGAGTTTCAATTCTTTAGCACATTCATTGACAAACAAAATTGGATAAATGAAGCAATTATATATGTCGAAATCTAAGGTTGTTGGAAATGGAAATTTGTCGTTAGAAGATGAAAATGGAATTTTGCAAGATGTAGTCAATCTTTCAAAAGATGTAATGGCAAAGTAAACAGTGCAATCCCTGCTAAAAAAGCTTTTTGTCACGTTAATTCGGGGCCATTGAGCATTTGCAAAAGTGTTTAGAACGAGTTAATATGGTAATGTATGAACTTTTGGTAATAAAACAGTGTCAATATCGTTACATTATAAGTAGATAACTGGGGCTATTTGGAATAACCTGAACTGTACCTACACCACCTAAAACGTGCCTGAATTTGTAGTATCGCGGGGTGTATTTTACATATCAGCAAATAAGCAAAAGAGGTAAATTGTTTGAAGGATCCATCTTTTCAAAAGTATGCACCTGCTGACAGGGGGATTACTGATTGTGTAACAGCCGAATGATCTCATTATGGTTGAATTGCATTTAAGATTCATCATATATAATCAATCAATTTTAGTGTTATTTGTTAAACGTTACGTTAATTGTTAGTGTAAAGAACATTTTTATTTTTACGGTATGACGTTACCGTTTTCAATGAATGATTGAAAAATTCCTTGTATTCAAGTACTAAGCCGAAAACATGTGTGCTTGTAATTGGTGAAATTAAATACTTGTAATTGAGTACACTTATCCTTCTGTTCCCGATTGGGTGATTGAGTGACCTTGCCATATCTTCAACCTTAGGGAAACACTACTTCCAGTTTTCAAATGTATGTTATCTAGGAAATGATCTTTTGAACCGACTGACAAGTAGAGAAGGCGCCCAACTGAGGATTGACATGTTGGACTATAACAACCAATCAGGTGTTGCCACGTATTCCACCTTCAGAGTGGAGAATGAAGCTGCTCTCTACCGTCTGACAGTGTCAGAATTCAGAGGGAACAGAGGTAAGATCTCAATCAGGACATAAAACATACTTTGGTTGAAACTCAGATGCATATAACAGAATTATAAAAGTTTTACAATTAAATTCAATCAAAATAGTCAAGTAAGGTTTTCAATATATATTTTAGAGTTATGATAATTCTGTTATTTACCGCTGATTTTCAAACACAGAATGTTTATCTCTATTCTAGTATGATAATATTGATAATATACAGGGGAGAGCAGGTATGGTTCCGACGATTTTCAGACAAATCCTCTTGGACTGTTAAATACTAAGATATGAAAGCCATGATACATGCCTCAATAAAGCTTAATATCTTATCTATATATATATCCACGAATGAGAGTGCTACCTCTCATAGTAATATAAATGTATTAGATTTTGAAAGATGTCCACATTGTTCGAAGTTTTCCCACAGGTAGGGATACTTCGGACAAGGGGTGGGGTAAATCAGGACACATACTGATTTTGCTGAAACATCAGTTTATTGCAATGAAGAAAACATAAAAATGAAATGAATATGAACCAACATCAAGTATTTATAACTATAACTACTACTGCAGTTTTCTGCCATTCTTTACATTACATGACATAACATCAAGATAAGTAATCAAAAACGAAATCCAGGATATTTAATCCTTACAGCACTAAATAATCCTATCCAGCTCTTATAGAATCAATCAACGAATAAAAGAAGAATTAAAAGTAGTTCGACGTTCTGGAAATTCAAGAAAATCGTGTTAAAGATTTATTGTTTATTATTATGAGTTTATTGCAAAAAGTTTCTATAGATCTTATTAGTGACATTCAAGAGAAGGCATGGTTGTGGAAAACAATCATAACCAATCATACGTCGAAGACTCGTTTATCGTATCAATGTTTATGAAGGTGTTAACAATTTTACGTGTCTGTCATATATGCGTCCTTGCCGTGAGTTTGACCAAACATGTGTTTAAAGTCTATTCGCTTCTAACTACAAGTATATGTCAACATAGTTAGGTTAAGGAAATTGCAATATAGACCATTAGGCTTACTCATTGGACTTTTGACACTAAGCAAACAGTTTTCAATGAATACGATGTAGGCATTAACGGTGTAATACCGAAGCAGATGGTAAATATGCAACTTTTTTAAAGCGAAAGAGCGATATTGCCACACGACAAAGCGATATGGCCACAAAAGCGATATAGCCATACGACAAAGCGAAATGGTCACACGACAAAGCGATAACGCCGCACGACAAAGCAAAATGGTCACACGACAAAGCGATAAGGCTACGATAAGGCTACACCACAAAGCGATAAGGCCGTAGGACAAAGCGATAAGGCAACACGACAAAGGGACATAACGACGCGACAAAGCGATAATAAAACGCGATGAAGCGATTAAGCGAAAGAGCGATAAAGCGATATAGTAACGCCACAAAGCGATAAAGCGAAAGAGCTGACATGGTGTGTCTAAACCTGTACATAAATACTTCCTTAGACATATGTTATGTGACTGGTTATTGTAGATTTAATTGAGCAAAACAAATTTATATAAATTTAAATCGGCGCACTTTGATTTCTTCTACTTACTCTATATTTTAACATATAAAAGCTGCCAAATATAGCTTAAAATCATTAAATATGTCTGACACTCGGCATCCCAAAAAATGTTATTATATGATGTTAAAAGGTATAGAAAATAATAAAGTTAATTGGGCTTCGAGATTTATTGTAGAGTTTGGGCTTTGGGCTTTGGTTTTGTTTGGGACCAACAATTTGTTTATCTGCCTACTTCGTTTTTCTCAAAATTTCTGTGTCGACTAAAATGTATTCATGAACAGAATTGGTATAGTTCACTTCGAAACGGCACCAACTCCATATCTTACTCTTATTTTAAAGCTTCACTGTCTAAAGAATTATATTTGAATGCGGTTGTTGTTAAAATGTTTAGAGTAGCATTCGCCCAATTTACGTGTTTTTTCGCATCACTTAAGAATTGAAACGGGTCGGTTTTATAATATAGATAGAAATGATAGATTATGTTTACAATGCGACGACGGCTATAATTGAGGATGAATACCATTTCCTTCTTGTGTGTTCAAAATTTAAAGAGCTCCGCCTAAATCATTTTCCGGAAACTCTTTGTACAAATCCAAATAAAACTAAATTTAAAATCCTCATGTTAACATCGAATTGTAAACTCCTTAATAATTTAGCAAGTTTTATTTTTCATGCCATGTATCAAAGATGTTAATTGAATGACTGTTGCTGTACACATCATGTCTTGTCATATATAACATATGTAGTTAGGGGCCGATGGCCTACACTTCAGAAATAAAGAATTGAAATTGATAACTTCTGATATATATTCATCAACATAATGTAAGATACTAGTTTGGAAATCTATTGTAACAACACTGGTATATTATTTAGACATTCACTAACAAATCAAAGGAAAGAATAAAATAATCTATCATAATAAAAATAAAATATATAATTTTGTTTACTGGGTTACATTGTGCATATCATAACGTATAAAGACACTATTAGGCTATATCACAGTATAATATTTGTGTGACATTGTGTATTAATATGTGCGACTGAAATAATTCTAAAGGGTCGGATTCATGAAAAAGCACGTTTTGGGTAAATTTATGAAAATGTGAACTCCGCGCATCGCCATGAATCATTAGTATGATGGTAAATGGGTGTACGCCTTCAGTGCATGGAGCTCAGCGACATTCGAATACGTATTTGAGGTTACAAAATCATCTCTTTCACACTTGAATGGCTTCATTCTGCTCACATAAAGAGATAGTTTTAATCAGAAAGGAGGCCCATGGCACCACTATTGAATTATAATTACATATTGCTCATTTCTAAATTAACAATGTCCACGTTCAACCCTTGCTACAATATTTGGGATATTGTTACAGGGACATAAAAACTGCGAACTCTGTGCATGGTCATGACTTATAAATATAATGATGATAGGATGTGCTTAGCTTACATTCGGATAAGTATTGGAGGTTACAAAGTCGTCTCTTTAACACTTGAATAGTTGGTTCAATCAGCTTACATATATTTATTATATTTATGAAACTAACTCAGTGTCTTCTTCAAATAAAATGTACATTAGAAGTAGATGTAGATGAACAACAACGTCAGCAGTAGCGGAGTGAGTGGGGGTGCGTCCTCATCGCTCATCCACCCCCCACCCCCCCCCCCCCCCCCCCCCTTTCCGGAAATTTTTAAAATAGAAGATTTGAAACGCTTTTTCCTGGCTTTATTAACGGTGAAAACGCTTTGATTTTACTTACGAATTTTCAGATATTGAGGGTAGTTCTTTTCATAATAATGATACCATCGGATAAACTCGTTCTGTACGTAAATTTGAATTGAATAAGAACTTACGAACCAAAATATTCCAAACCATGTACTATTTTGCGATTTAATTTAAAGTAGTGTAATCATTGCACGGTATTCGTATATAAACAATTACACAAGTATAGACTTTAAATATAAATCCAAATGTGGAGGCATATCATTAACTACCACCAGCACCAAATAAGGAAATAAATAGACATGAGGTGTTTTTAAAATAAATTGATGCGTTGTTTACACAATAAATAGGATTGATGTACGGGGCTATATATTGATTGATGACATTGATTTGATGTCAGTTAATATGTTATGTAATTTATAAGGAATACGAGATTGAGACTGTTCTAAAGGCAACTGGATGTTTATTTAATAGTGAGTGAGTGAGTGAGTTATTGTTTAACGCCGCTTCGGCAGTATTGCAGCCATTAGCGGCGAGATATTTAATTTATTAGCCTAATTTAAAAAAGGAAATTGCTATTGAAAAACAGAACACGGCACGAAGGCCGTAAAAAACATCAGCGTATTATCACAAGTTGAATAAAAGCTGATAATGAAAAGTTAAAATTTACAATTTGTCAATAAGGTGTATAGCCTTCAAAAAATCTAAAACACGATGCTCACCGAATTGAGTAAAAACTTGATTGATTGAAATAGAAGGATAAAAAGTTTCCCTGATATGTGCAGTGTCCCAACACTCACAGAGAATGTGTTTGATTGTGAGAGGGCACTGACAGGGTATACATACCGGGGGATCTTCCCCCTTTAAAATATATGAGTGTGTAAGATGAGAGTGTCCAATACGACATCGTCGTAGGACACAAGCTTCCTGCCGGGTAAAAGAGGATAGAGATTTGTAACCTAAATGAGGTTGAATAGTGTGAAGTTTGTTATGATGTTGTTGGTCCCATTGGGACTTCCAACGTTGTTTAATGTAAGATTTAATAGCAGGTTTAGAATCCGTATATGGAACTTTGGTAGGAGAAATATGTTTGAGGTTTAATGCTGATTTAGCAGCTGAGTCAGCTTTGTTGTTACCTCTTATACCCATATGGCTAGGAAGCCAGCAGAAGACGATGTCACATTGGAGACAAGAATTATGAAGTAATAAAATATCCCTGATAATTGGATGATCACTCTTACAGTTTTTAATTGCTTGTAGGCAAGAAAGTGAATCGGAAAAAATAATGTAATTATTAGGGGTTGAGTTTTTAATGTGATGGACGGCCTTAAGAATGGCCTTAGCTTCTGCAGTAAAGATGCTGCTGCCATCATGCAGCCTTGAAGCATATGTTGTTGAAGGAGTCACAGTTGCCGCTGCAACTGTAGTTCCATCCTTAGAACCGTCAGTGTAAATTGGTTTATAGTCTGCGAAAAAATCACGTAGTTCAAAAAATGCCTGTTGAAATATTAATTGGTCTGTATTAGATTTTTTATGAGTAGATAAAGAGAGGTTGACACGGGGCCTGACCACCTGCCATGGCGGAGTGGCAAGCAGACCGTGCTCTGCTATTGTTGAGAGGTCGATATCAGAATCTTCAACATGTTGTTGAAGTCTGATACCGAGTGGTGGAATTGCTTTGGGTTTTGAGTTATACAACTGTTGGTATTCAGGATTGAATACGCAGTTGTATGCAGGATTTGAAGGGTTTGATTTTAATTTGGTTATATATTGAAGTGCTAGCTTTGATGCGCCGATCTTCAAGAGATGGTTCATCAGCTTCAACGTAAAGGCTTTCAACAGGTGAAGTTCTGAAGGCCCCAAGACAAAGTCTGAGACCCTGGTGGTGGATTGTATTTAGCATTTTGATATATGAGGGGCGGGCAGATCCATATATTATGGATCCATAATCCAGTTTGGAGCGGATGAGTGATCGATAGAGATGAAGAAGAGTTTCTTCATCTCCACCCCATTTATTATTTGAAACGACCTTTAAAAGGTCTAATGCCTTTAAGCATTTAGCTTTTAGGTGTTTAATATGAGGGATAAATGATAATTTGCTGTCAAAAGTAAGACCAAGAAACTTGGCCTCAGGAACGACTTTGATTGGAATTTTATCCAGAAAAAGTTCTGGATCTTTGTGCATTTTGCGCATATTGCTTTATTTAATAAATGAGCTAAGTAAATAGTATAAATAAAGTACCCAAGAAAATGAAATATAACTATTTAATAAAATATGAAACTAATTGTACAATAACGTCAGTAAATGGTGATAAGCACTAGCTATATAGGAATGAGATATCCCATGTTTATATAGTTCCTCCAAGTGTCTTCTTTCTCCTTATTACATGTATTTGCAAAGCAAAAGGCCTACTTTAATTTTTTCTAAATTAGACAATTATTTTATCAGATTGTAAGTCGTTTTTAGAACTATTATCAAATTCATTATCAAAAATGTTTTACTTTAATTAATTAATCCATAAATGTGTACTAGTGTTGTTATGTATTTGTAATGAATTTCGCATGCGGATACATTTGTATATACCTTGATTATTAGTAAGGCAATTATTTAAAGCTTATAAGAGCTCAAGATATGTTGTGACCGTGTGAATAATGGTATTGAATGAACAAATTATATGAAAAGTGGGCATTTCGATCTACATTCTTTAAAATGGGAAAATAGGGTTTTTTTGCGGTACAGATTCTGTACAAATGATGTAAAATTACACAGCATAGTTAATACCAAGAAGGAGTTTAAAATCATATGCAGTTTGTAAATGACGAGAATTGTGCATTTTGTAAAACAGAGAATGAAAACATCTCTCTGGTTTTTTCGAAAAATATTATCATATAAAACAATTCTGCTTGACTTGAACTGTTTTTAAATAACTCTATAAATCTTGGTATTCTATTACAAAACATTGATATTCTCTTTGGTTTTCCTTCTCAATTCAAGTTTTTGAATCAATTAAATCTTAATGAGCATAAATTACATCTTTTGAAGTAGCCTTAAAGGTCAAGTATTATCATTTAGTTAGAACATGAATAATTTCAGACAAGTACATGCAATTAAAACGTTTACTGCAAGAACAATACATAATATCATTTCGTTTGAAAAAAATAGTCCCCACTCTCAAATATTCCAAAAAGGTACAGTGGCGCGACAAAGCGAAAGAGCGAAAGAGCGATAAAGCGATAAAGCGATATAACTGCGCGAGAAAGCAAAATGTATTAATCGCTTTGTCGTGCGGCAATATAGCTTTGTCGTGCGGTCTTATCGCTTTGTCGTGCGGCCTTATCGCTTTGTCGTGCGGCCATATCGCTTTGTCGTACGGCCTTATCGCTTTGTCGTGTAGCCTTATCGTAGCCTTATCGCTTTGTCGTGTGACCATTTTGCTTTGTCGTGCGGCGTTATCACTTTGTCGTGTGACCATTTCGCTTTGTCGTATGGCTATATTGCTTTTGTGGCCATATCGCTTTGTCGTGTGGCAATATCGCTCTTTCGCTTTAAAAAAGTTGCATATTTACCATCTGCTTCGGTTCGACGTTATCGCTTTGTCGTGTTGCTATATATGGTGATTGTAATGAAAGTTGCTTTAAGCGATGTGCACACAAAGTGTGACGTCATCAGTTCGTGATGTATGACGTATTACGGAATACACATAGTAATGGCTGTGCCCGTGTTGTGTCGTGATTTACATGGTGTCAGAAGTAAAGATTGAATAATCGCCCGAAAATCGATCAGATTAGAAGCCCGAATGAGCTTAATCTTGAAGGCAACGTAGCCGAGAACTGGAAACGGTGGCTACAGAGGTTTGAACTTTACCTTACGGCTAGCGGAATCGCGGCCAAATCACAAAATGTGAAATGTGCTACACTTCTACACGTGGCGGGAGAAGCCGCTGTTCAAGTGTATAACTCGTTCGAATGGACTGACGAAGCAGATAGCAAGAATTACGACAAGGTAAAGCAGAAGTTCAAGGAATTCTGTGCACCAAAGAAGAATTTGACGATTGAGAGACATGCATTTTTCACACGATCTCAGAAACGAGGTGAGACAATCGATCAATATGTGACAGATTTGAAGAATAAATCTAGAATTTGTGAGTTTGAGACATTGAACGATGGGCTCATTAAAGACAGAATTGTCTGTGGAATACTCAGTGACAGTCTCAGAATGAGGTTATTGAGAGCGCATGATCTGAATTTGGTAAAAGCTGTACACATGTGTAGAGCTACAGAAATCAGTGCACAACAAATGAAAGTTCTCAATGATGAACAAACGCCTGTTTCTAAGGAAATCAATGCCATGAATGCCAGTAGGGGTCCAAGACGAAAGTATGGACCTAAGGGTAAACCAAAAGAATACCCTCAGTGTAGACAGTGTGGTTATAGACATGCTAAAGACAAATGTCCAGCTTCAGGCAAAAGTTGTGACAAATGCAATGGTAAACATCATTTTGCCAGCATGTGCAAAAGCAGAAGCTCATCTCGGCAGGACAGAAAAGAAACCAAAGATAGGAAACACAAAAACATTCATACAGTTGACAATTCAGAAGAAATTGAAGAATTTGAAGAATTGTTCATTGGACAAAAGACCACGGATGACGAAGATGATGATTGGTATGCGAAATTATTAATCAACAACAAACAGGTGAAAATTAAACTGGATACAGGTGCACAGTGCAACATAATTTCCAAATCAGTGTTTGACAGTTTGAATTTGAAAAATAATGAACTGTCAAGATCAAATGTGAAACTAGTTTCATACTTTGAAGAAAAGCGATTCCCACTTGGACAGGTAGAACTATCAGTATCAAGTGAAATCAGTGGCGCTTCGAATGAAGTACTTTTCCAGGTAGTGGAGGAAAACCGTCCAAGTATACTGGGAAGAAAAACATGTGAGAAATTGAAGTTGGTTCAGCGAGTTCACAATGTGCAGAAAGTGAATGCAGACATACTTGGAGAATATCCAGAGCTGTTCCAATGACTAGGATGTATGCCAGGAGAGCACCACATTGAATTGATGGACAATATCACACCTGTGGTACATCCCCCAAGAAAAGTACCAGCTGCTTTGATGGACAAGGTACAAGCAGAACTTGATCGAATGACAAAGCTTGGAGTTGTCGTCAAAGAAACACAGCCCACAAACTGGGTTAACAGCATGGTGACAGTCGTCAAACCAAACAAGATTAGGATCTGCATAGACCCAAAAGACCTGAATCGTGCCATAAAAAGAGAACATTACCCCATGAGAACTGTTGAGGAGATTATGTCACGAATGCCAGGTGCCAAGTTGTTCACAGTTCTTGACGCTGAGTCCGGCTTTTGGCAGATTCAACTTGACAAAAACAGTTCAAAGCTGTGTACCTTCAATACCCCTTTCGGTAGATACCGTTTCACCCGACTACCTTTCGGAATAAAGTCGGCCCCGGAGGTATTTCAGAGAACAATGTCACAGATCCTAGAAGGATTATCAGGCACTGAATGTATTGTTGATGACATTTTGGTGTGGGGTACAGATGTCAAGCAACATGATGAAAGACTGCATGCTGTTCTGAACAGAATAGAGTCAAGAGGCCTGAAATTGAATGCAAAGAAATGCAAGCTCAGGATGACGGAAGTCGCATATGTAGGGCATCTTCTCACTGACAAGGGACTGAAGCCTGATCCTGAAAAGGTGAAAGCTATCCGAGAAATGCCAGAGCCAGAAAACAAAACAGACCTGATGAGATTCCTCGGTATGATACAGTATCTTGGAAAATTCATACCAAATCTCTCCAGTGAAACTGCAGCACTACGAGAGTTATTGCCGAAAGACATTGCATGGCACTGGGAGGAAAGGCAGCAATAATGTTTCAAGAAGTTGAAACAAACACTGACAGAGACTCCAATTCTGCAGTACTTCGATGTTACAAAGCCTGTAACACTATCTGTGGACGCAAGCTCTGAAGGGTTAGGAGCCGTGTTGATGCAAGCTGACAAGCCTGTAGCATTTCCATCGAGGTCGCTGACAAGTACGCAAAAGAAATATGCGCAGATAGAGAAAGAGATGCTGGGAATACTACATGGATGTGAGAAGTTTCACCAGTACATCTATGGGAAAACAGTTCAGGTAGAAACAGATCACAAGCCCCTTGAAATCATATTTCAGAAACCCCTGTGTAGAGCTCCTCAGAGGTTACAGAGAATGCTGCTTCG
Source organism: Gibbula magus (assembly GCA_936450465.1). Classification (NCBI taxonomy): domain Eukaryota; kingdom Metazoa; phylum Mollusca; class Gastropoda; order Trochida; family Trochidae; genus Gibbula; species Gibbula magus. The sequence continues at coordinate 50,816,972 of OW388300.1, read as the reverse complement.
GTTACAGAAGTATGATCTTCAGGTTACCTACAGACCCGGCAAAGAACTGATAGTTGCTGACGCCTTGAGCAGAGCATATCTTCAAGCCGATAATGATTGGTTTGATGAAACCGAGTGTGATGTCAACCTGATATCACAACTGCCAATGACCCCAGGAAAGTTGAGTGAATTCAAGACTGCTTCAGCAAATGATTCACAACTACAACAGCTGAAATCTGTAATTCTGTCCGGATGGCCAGAAAACAGAAATGATGTTCCAGCAAGTGCGAGAGACTACTGGAATATTCGAGATGAACTGACTGTTGTCGATGATCTCATCTTCAAAGCTGACAAAGTTGTAGTTCCTGTAACACTTCAAACAGAAATGTTAAACAGAATTCATGATGCACATTTCGGAGTGACGAAGTGCATACTCAGAGCCAAAGATGTCATCTTCTGGCTAGGAATGACTGCACAAATTGAAGAATTTGTGACGCGGTGTTCCATGTGCAATGAAAACAGGAAGAGTAATCCGAAACAACCATTGAAGAGCCATGAAATTCCTGATCGACCGTGGGCCAAAGTTGGAGCTGACTTGTTTGTATACAAGAACAATGACTACCTGTTGTGTGTTTACTATTTCTCGAAATACCCAGAAATTGTCAAATTGTCTGACCTTTCCAGTAAAACGACAATCACAGCAGTGAAATCTGTCTTTGCCAGACATGGCATCCCTGATGAACTCATAACTGATAATGGACCGCAGTTTGCGAGTGCCGATTTTCGCATCTTTGTTCATGAATGGGACTTAAAACATACAACGTCAAGTCCGACATACCCACAATCAAACGGACAAGCTGAACGGACAGTTCAGACAGTAAAGAATCTACTCAAGAAAACAGAAGCAAGTGGCAAAGATATCTACTTAGCTCTGCTTGAGTACAGAAATTCACCTGTTGACATGGTCAACCTATCACCAGCTCAGATGCTGATGAGCAGGCGCCTGAAGAGTTGCTTACCTGTGTCGGACGCTTTGCTGAAACCTCAGGTACATGATCAGAATCAGCTACATAGCCAGCTGAAAGCCCGACAAGACCAGCAAAAGTACTACTACGACAGGAGTAGTAGAGAATTACCTCCCTTGGCTCCTGGTCAGCAGGTCAGGATTCAAGACAAGCAGTCGTGGAAGCCTGGAGTTGTCAAATCAGTTGATGACTCACCACGATCCTACAACGTGACAACGCCAGATGGACGACAGTACCGACGAAATCGCCGCCACCTGCGAACGCAACTGAGCAGCCCATAGCTCAGCCACATGACGACAGAGGAAAGACAATGAACTGTGAGGAAACGGTGAACTGTGATACAGATGAGTCTGAGCCTACAGACACTATCTGTAACAAAACATCAAGATCCGGTCGGAAAATCAACATGCCTGATCGATATCGAGAATAATATCATGAACTGTTAAAGTCTCCATGAACAGAGAGATGTATGAACTGTTAAAAGTTGAATTTCAAGTTATGAACTGTGTTTAAAGTTGAATTCTAAATTGGACTGTGTTTAATGTGACAACATTGTCTCTAAGCATATTTTTATATTTCTTTCAGAGTTGAAAGAGGACAATCAGTTTTATTATTGGACAGTTTATTTTATATATATTCATGGACTTTGAAGAAAGTTGCTCCATCAGAATTGATAATGAATATATTTTGTTTATTTGAAGTTAATAATTCAAGCTACAAATATTGCCATAATTATAACTTTGTGTGAAAGTTGACAACAATAATACCTCTTCAATTGTAAGGAAGGGAGATGTAATGAAAGTTGCTTTAAGCGATGTGCACACAAAGTGTAACGTCATCAGTTCGTGATGTATGACGTATTACGGAATACACATAGTAATGGCTGCGCCCGTGTTGTGTCGTAATTTACAGTGATGATACAAGGAAAAGACATTGAGGCTGACACCAGGAGCAGATCAGTCGGGGTCGGCTCCCGCAGGGCGGGTCAGAGCAGGGAAACGTATCAAGGACCAGCGGGCAACCATGGGCCAGCGTAATGAGGAGCTCGTTGGCATAAAAACAACGGCTCTCTCCCCTCCCCTCCCACCCTAACAGGTCTTGAACAGTTCTATCAGAAGCCTGTCGAACTGCCAACACAACAACTGCCCCGCCAGGACAGTGGGGAGGGCTGTCCTGGAGGGAGAGTGTTTGCGAGGACCTTATTTGCCTCTGCAATATGCACCGCCCGCATTATCAGACTATTATCATTATCAGAATATGCTGTCTCCAAGCTCGAACAGATGGAGTCGAGCTGGAGAAGGATGTCAGCCCTGGTCGAGTCTTGGCAATTGATTGTCAAGGCTGCAACCAAGCTGTCCATGTGCACTAGCAGGAAGTGACCAGTGATAGGTGTCCAACTCTGGGGTGTTAATGTGACTGTCCAAGCTCAGATGAGTTCCCCAGCTCTGTGTCGACGTGTCAATGAAGAATTGAAAGGATGCAAGTGTCAGAGGGACACCTGAAAACACCGGGCAGTAAAATCAAAGGGGCAGATGTGAGAAGGGGATTCCCTCCATTGTTCCCTTGGAGAGAAGGATCTTTAATTGCTCCAATGTAAAGGCATGGTCTTCCCACAGAGGTTACTCCTTTCATATTTCCAATCCTAACTTCTGTTCTACATGCTCTGAATTTCTATACTGCAGCAACATTTCCTAGCAGTGGAAATGGGAACCCCATACTGTATCCCTGCTTTTTATTATATCCCCGCTCCGAAGTAGTGGGGGTATATAGCGGTCAGGGTGTCCATCCGTGCGTCTGTGAATCCGGTTTTTGTTCTGCTCATTATTCTGAAACTTGATATGTACAATCACCACGATGTGTACATCTGCCTTTTGTATGTTTCATAACCTCATTTGCATAATTTATGCACATTCTCTCCGTTTTCGACTTCGCCATTCACACTTTTTGTTCCACTCATAACCCTGACACCAGTTGTTACGAAACTTGATATGTACAATCACCATGATGTGTACATCTGCCTTTTGTATCATTTGCATTAATAATACAGTTTTCAACTTCGCCATTCACATTTCTGTTTCACTCATAACTCAGATACTAATTGTTTAAATGTTACGAAACTTGATAATATAATCACTGTGATGTGTACATCTACCTTTTGTACGCTTCATACCCACATTTGCACCACCACTTTTCTGGTATGTTCATACAAAAGACTAAACATGGATGACCTTTTGTTATTTTGAATTTTTTTTCTTTGCCCAATATGAACCCTTTAGCGACGATGTCGATCGAGTGACTTCAGAGATCTAGGCATTTGTGTCTTAAAGATAATAAAACCTCTTTGTTTTGTTGGATGTTAATTCGTTTATTCATATAGACAATACTTTCAAGTCAACAAAACACTAAATATTATTTCGAAGCGTCACCTTCTTAGCAATATATCGCGGTTCAAAGTGAGTAAAATTGGCCTGCTAATTATCTCATTCTTGAAACGCGGCCACTCAGTGTAGCATAACATTCGTTAGCGATGTGACGTCATACACACGAGTTGCACATTGGAATACTTAGGCGATTTGTTGGTTTCCGTCGATGATTCGTTTAAAACATAATAACAACTTTTGACATTGTAAGTTTCCGATAGAATAGGTATTCGTGCATCTGTAGGGAGTAATTTGGTCGTTGGAGCGTTAGGTTATTTTAAAGGCTACAATAGGTTTTGAAATGAATAATTGATAATTCAAATATAAAAAACAATCATGCAATTTCAATTAGAAACGTCATTATTATTTAATTGTTTGTTGTGCTTGATTTTCTGTTTCAAGAGGCCTGTTTAGGTTGAGGTCTACTGAGTCAATATTTCTCATAGTAACTTTTTAATGATAATAGAATAATTGCATTTGACTTAGAAATCATATACTTTTCAACATTGTTACTGGTTTACAGTTTTTAGAAAGAAAATTAAACAATCAGGCTTTCGTTAAATTTATAATCTTGTTCATTTACAATTACTTACATTCAGGCAGTTATTTTATTCAGTGTAATACAACTGTAGAGAAATGTGACGGGAGTAGGCTTTAGCCTACAAAGATATACCTATGATAAGGAATCATGATTCATTTCAAATCGAAATGAAAAAGGCGTTTTCTTTCAGATTATGTTCCATCAATATCATGTTATTTGGGTAAAATCGATGAAATGTTAATGTAGAGTGCTGAAACTCTAAGCGTCAGGATATTGTCAACGTCGTGTCATATGACGTAACTGGTGATAAAAAAAGGTCGTTAGTACACATGTAGGCGACATTCAGTCTGGACATAGTGAGCCAATGAAAGTTAGGAAATTAAGAATGATGTTCTGTTGTTTCGTCGGTGATAGCAGTCGGTCATTCACTATTATTTATGATGCACATCGGTGTACATGGATGAGCAATCACATGGTGAAAACAGGTTTGTTATTTAAATCAATAAAGACATCGTAAATTGTTATTTACATGCGAACTAGTTAGAAAATCATCACAATGTGGTCCAACAACTGTTGATATGTTTTTCTTTTAATTTGTAAAATGATATAGATATTCGTTGCATAAGTTTTTCGCTGAGTAAGATTAGTATAAATTCTTGGATACAATATTTCATTCAAATCTTTGTTATCGCTTGACTTACGTTGTTCAAAGCGAGATCTCATCGCTAGAATAAGAGTCTGACATAACGGAAATGGTCAGTGATGGACGTACACGCAGTAACGCTATAGAACTTGACACTTTAAAATGACACAAAGAAACGACAATGGCGGTAGATTTACGCTGAAAGATCCACTCGGCATTATCGGAGACTAAACAATCTAAACACGTGTGTACAATAACCAAAGTTAGTTAACGACTGAACAGTATCTGCCGACATTGTTTCTCATATCTTTGATCACTTTTAGGCTGTTTTCACAAGTGAAATCGGTGAAAAATATGTGACAATACGAGTGTATAATATAAATAACAACATAAGCCAGATACAAGTCAGAGCACGACTTCGGAGTTACAGGTCACACCTCTTCTAGCAACTGCTTGGCTGATGAAACGTTTGGCGGCTGTGTTTATGAAGTATTTTTTTAAAAACGTTTTTTCTACTTTTTTGAGGTGGATTTATAATCCAATACTGTTGTGTCGTTATTCTTTACTGTTTCATTTACTGTAATGTTTCCGTAATGTACTGTTTCCGCGAAACCCCCTGAGGTTAGAATATCTTTAAGGGTCTCATGAGCACATGACCTTTAAATTTGTCTGGTGTGAATACCACAGATGAACTAAACTCAGTGAATGAAACAAAAAAATTACACGGGATGCACGTGTTTTGCGAGAAAAAATAATTTCATCAGTGAAATCTTACATTTATTTTATCATTATGACGTGTCATTGGCAAATGTTCTTATGGACAACTAGATTCAATTGTAACCAATCAGGACACTCCCTTTTTGCCCTCGATTTTAAGCATTATAGATCGGAAATCTGAAGGTAGTAACCTCTTTTGGAAGAGAATGATGTTAACGGTGAAAAGATCCGCCGCTTGCAGGCTTCAATCGGACTACAGATCAGGGGAAACAGCATATGGAAATCCTGCTCAAAGAAGGAGCTGCCGCCAGTAAGCAATGAACCCTGTCCATCACCACAAATACTGGGATACTAAGGACATCGGAAGACTCGATGGTGACCTGGTATCAGATCAACCCGCGATTGCCTTTCTGGGTTTTTTTTAAGGGCAGGTATCAGACATGGGTCTATGGCCATGACCTCCCGATTAAAAATGCATTGGACTCATTTGCAATCTGCTGTCATGAACCGTTTCCAGATGACCAGCGTGTGTGACAACACCCACACGATTGGCCTTTCTGAACCCTCGATAAACCGTTAACCATCCTCAGACATTCCCACTTCTTTTGCCAATGTGGTCATCGCGTAGCATGGGCCAGGTAATTGCTTATATCTAAGATAGACCAGGCCAGAGTGGGACGCACGTATGGACGGATGCCGCTGAATACAAAGTTCCGGCGCGGGGAAAAAGTGGCGAATAGCCAGGTCGAGGATATAATCCTCGTCACTCAGGCGGATACTTGCCTACAAGGGGGACAGCTCAACCCCTTTTGCTAACGCAACCAACGATCAGCCAACCATGCGTGCAACGTAGCAAGATGTTATAAGGTAGCAAGGTAAGGAGATCTCAAGGCAAATGCAAAAGTTCAATCGCAAGCGAGCAATGAAATGGATAACAAGCAATCTGCCTGACAGCCAGTCAAGCAATAGACACCTGTCATCAGTTACCCGCCAAGTTTGTACAAATCAGACTGCCTAGGCAAGGAGGCCCCAATACCAACACCAAAACCCCACCAAAAATCCTACTAATTAGCAAACATTAGCGTGGTCAGGAAGGAAGCATTTACGTAGCTGTTGTGAACCGATGGCGTGCGCAGCCTGACATTCGGTCGAAAATAACATATTGGGCAATTTCGTAGGTTAGTGCATGTTATAAGGCAGAATGCAAGGAGCTTACTCTATTCTGTAGACGATATGTTTTACGATGAATTCGGGATAAGCAGTGTTGAATTGTTGTTAATTATTGTATTAACTGTGTTTTCAATCATTTTACACAAATACCAGTCACTTTGTGCATTTTGTTATTGCATATATCTATGTTTATATATTCACATAGTCATGGTTATGACAGTTGTTAAGAAATAGATTTCATAATGTCTTTGTTCACTGTCTTATCAACGGTTTGAAAGGTGATAGTTAAACTGGTATAAAAGCCGGAGCTTGTCCTTTTTCAGCTGTCAGTCTTGTGTTTATGAGAATGTATACCGGTCACATGACCTTGTTTAATCCAATCAGCAGAGAGCATATCGCTTAAATTTCAAAGTCTGAATTTATATAATTTTAAACAAATAACATTCCCAATCGTTGTTATTTTAGTATTCGTTATTTAGTGACAATCCAGTAATAACATTGTAATGTTATTGTAATACTTCAGGGGATTCAATGCAGTACCACAATGGTATGCAGTTCACAACAAAGAATCGGGACAATGACAAGTATGGACCTAATTGTGCTGTAGCTTTCCATGGAGCCTGGTGGTACAACGCATGTCATAACTCTAACGTAAATGGTCTCTATGGTGAAGGTTTGGGTCATGGTGGTATCGTCTGGAAAACATGGTATGGTAATTTTTCTAACCTAAAATGGACGGAGATGAAGCTTAGATTCAATGCATAAATTCATAATTTAATCATCATCATTAAGATACATGTAATACTAATTAAGGAGCATCATCGTCATTGTCTAGGGGCGAAACAGTATACTTTAGCTTCGGTTTGGTATGTACATGTTTTGCGGAACAGAACTTTCAGTCTGGTTTACTTTGAGTTCTGTTTAGATCCACGAATCCAACAAATTAAAGTCACAACAAATTATAATTACTTCTTGAAAATAAAGTCTTATGAAAATGATTGTAAAAATGAATATCATTTTATGACATTTATAACTAAAAAAATATATCATGAGTTACAAACCGAAAATACACAAAATTACACGGTGCATCGACGAGAAAGCAAAATACAGCTGTTCAACTAATTTAGTTTTGAACCATTTCACCCCTTTCATCATCTCAGCACGTTTTGTGCGAAGCAAAGAAATAGTATCTGGCAGTTGTGACTATGACCTTCAGTTCAAGGTTACAATGAATTATGCCATATCATTAATGTCAGAAGGATTTCTCAAGAACCATAAACTTAAATCACTGAGTATCTCACACAAAGACGAAGGGTTGGTTGGAGTTGTTTGGTGGCCCTGGCAGTATTTCCAAGGTCACAGCAAAACTTATATTTCGTTTGCATGTAAACATGCATATCAACCACAATGAGTTTAAACAATAAGACTAAACCGTATTAAGAAAATAAACTGTATCATGTATCTGATGACTGACATATCATTTCTTATTACAAATACCTATTTATTACTCAACCGTGGTGAGACCACTCATTAGATAACAATGGGTTGGTTACACACATGTGTGATACCACCGTGTGCTAACTAACAACGATTGTCTTGCAATTTAGCACTATTTACATCATTGAGTAATAAACAAAATACTAAACTCGGTCCCGTTTGATAACATGTTTATGAAACTCGTGAATGGCATCGGTATTTAACTCGCATTCGCTCGTTAAAATACTAAACCATTCACTCGTTAAATCGACATGTTATCAAACGGGACATCGTTTAGTATTCTATATTTAGTTGTTTTTCTTTGTTTGTGAGGTTATTATGTGATTCGGGGAATGGTCACTGACACTTACTTGTTTTCATTACCATCATTGAATAATGATATATGAATAGCTTTCTTGCTAATATGTACAAAATATCATTGTACATGTACCCTCAAAGTGTAATATCCAAGTCCTCGTTGTTATATCCAACATTACGATTGGATCATATATAAATGAACTCTCTTGCGTCCAATAAACTCATATATCACATAGTTTACAGGTTAATAGTTTTAGCATTTGTTTGTTTGATAGAAGCTTTTAACATATAATGGTCCATATATTACTTTTCTTTATGAAATTTTAAAGTGTTTAGTTCCATATTTAATCAATACAAACCCATTTGATTAGATTATTTAAAAAGTGTAAAGTGTTTTTAGCTTTAAATGTGAATTTCATTAAAATTTACATACAAAAATGCACACTTATTACCATAGTATCCCTATAATTGAATTAATCAAATTGAAATTGTATTTTTGATAGTAATTTGTTGTATGAAGAGGAAGATTGTATAAAGTATTTTTTTCGATCTTCACATCATTACCACTATGTGTGAGCCCTGTTAAACTGTTAAACTTTGTACAATTATTTAAGACTTATTTTCATTTAGACTTATTACATATGTATGTTCTTTAAATTGTGTTTTTGTTTTAAATGATTGTCAGTGTTGTTTTTCACTGTGCTAACACTATATATTTCCATTACAGAATTGCTATGTTAATACTACAATGATTTGATATACATTTTATCACACTGCACTGCACTGTACATTTCTTTCACATATCATAATGTAAATTAGTATATGTATTGATTCACATTTGCACTATCTTTATAAGTTTGATAAAAAAATCATTATATAAATTCAATAAATAAGGTTTAAGCCAAACTTATTTATCATTTCGTCAACCTTGTCTTCTCCATCGCAATTGTCATAGAAACTATTGCCAATGTACATATAGATTGGTCTCTATACAAGAAACATATTAACTCATGTGATAAAAAACACGAAGATTTTCTGATATGCACTCATATTTTATTTACGTAACGTGTCAATTTGCTGATTTAATTAGTGGTACTGTGTCCTTTTGTATATTTGCAAAAAGTGTGAACCTTTGAAAATAATGAACGTATCATTGATTTTTTTAAATTTATCTACAGCAGTATAATTCAAATATCTGTCAATAAAAAATCAGCACCTCCCGACATTGAAATTGTTTTGCTGTCGAATGTCTAAGATAAATAAAACATGAGTGCGCTTTGACAAGAGTTTTCTAAGCAATGCAGATCTGAATATTTTCATATCAGTTATGTATTCGTGAAGTCTGTGTATAAGAAACACAGGAGGGAAGGAACACTTTTCCAAGTGAGGAGTTTGAATATTTTAAAATATAGAGCTTAATCGCCGACGTATGTCCGCTCAATGGTATATTCATATCTCAAGGGAAATACCATAACTGATTCTGGGCAATATTTAGATTAGAACTCCTGTCATCCGCGACCAAAATACAGGGTTACATATTCACTGTATGGGACCTGCGTCGGCAAGAATTATTTTTTTACGGGTATTGGTTACGCTGCTTCACCCGGGTAGGCTGAGGTCGTGCTTTCGGAAAAGTGTTAGTTGTAAAAACATTTGAATTCAAGGTAAAGTTTACTTTCTATGTACCTTTTAATGGGTGTGTGATCAAGACGTTATGTTCAAGCATCATTTCCTAACTTCTGACCGAAATCTGTGTACTATTTATATAGATATGACAAAATATATAACATATTCCTTGAAAACATTGACTATTTAGCTATTATTCTTTAAAATGAAGGATTTTAACTTTGAGAATTGGATATATAGGACAATACACTGTATTGAAAGTGTACATCACTGTTTGAAATGGTATTTTGCATTATCATAGTCACGAGAACGAGTTGAACATTTTGCCTGTTGATGTACCGATTTACATGCGACGTAATTTGAACAACGTGTTACGACTTTAGTTACACTTCATGGTTTATTATTTGTAAAGAAACATGGAATAATCTTCAAATATAATACATTAAACTTACACCAGTTGGCATGTACAACTTTGTCTTGTTGCATAGTCTGATAGATGGATATAACCCCTAAAGAAGAGGAGAGCAGTATGATTCAGACAGGTGACAGCAAGGATTTAGACTTCATCAACGTGAGCAACGTTGCGGAAGTCCAAACAGCTCCTTTACAGTCATTAAGAAACAAATAAAATCACGACAGTCCAAGAAAAAAAATTATTTTCCAAAACTACAACTTATGATGAAACAGTTTTAATTTTTCAGCACTTGGTTTACAATATTAAATGTGCAGGGCTAGCTTGGAGTAAAGTACCCAAAAACGCCCAGGAACCTTACGTTCATGAGTAATAAGAAGTCAAACATAAACCAACATGAAATTACTGTTTTGTTCTTGTTTCGATGCAAACGTCTACAAAGGAAGCAAGTTATTCCCCCGAAAAACATAATTATACTACTCACAGTAAAGCATATTTTACTGTGTTTACCTCACACGACACCTCTTCAAAATTATTTTTACATCGTATGAAAAATTAGTTCACAAACTTGAAAATAAACCGTTTCCTTCCAATAAAATGCGATGAAATAACTCTACACTTAATGTTCCTAAGCGTGATGTAAATTACTGAATTCCCAACAACCTATCCACTTTAAAGACGCTGTAAGCGTCGTCTTTGTAAATCATGTTTTCTCAAAAATTGTCATTTGTTATTGAAGTTTATACAATATATTGTCACATTAGAGGGTAAAACCACTAATTAAACGACCCGATAAGCCGTATTCATAGAAAACGTCTATCCGAATTCGAATAAATTGGTGCGACGTTTAAAGCGACAGTGCTCTTCAGTGTGGGAGGCAGATTTGTAGGCGTCATGAAAATTTGAGACTTCAGACCGCAAGATGGTTGACCGTTCCATCAGTGTACCATATTTAAAACTCTACTCTGAGTATTTAGGTATCGCTGCCTCAGTCAGATCACTTAAACTATCTTCAAGCGGTCATTTTAATGTGAACACATTAAAATGCCGGTCGATTGGAAATGGATTCGCATGGCTTAACCGAACCATGTTCATTCGTTTTAGAACTCTTTCTATTGATTCAGGAGTATTATTTTGCCATTGGTAAAACTTATTTCTATTTTTGTGAGAGCACTTTATTTCAGTGAGAAAAAGTTTTTAATAAACTCGTCGGGTTATATATTTCAACTAACGAGCGATACATATGACCGAAACAGTGTAACATTTTTTATCATCCAAACCTGGGTTCCACAGGAGATACCGCTTGTATGAGATCAAGTGATATATCTCCTAGGAGATATCGTTTTGACAGTAGATTTTGAACAATGCCCTGTTGGCGTCAGCTACATGACATCACAATGATTTTGCATCATCAAGTAATGACATCACAATGCTATGACGTCATAATCATGATGACGTCACGATGCTATGACATCACAGCACTGGGAGCCAAATGGCAGTGTTGTGTCCATATATGTTCATTTTTCATTAAAAACTATGAAGAATGATTTTTGATGATAAATAGAATCTCACCCTCGTGTCTTCTGAAATCAAATACATCAACACACTCGTTGATAAAAGTAAAAATATCCTCGGCAAGCCTTGGATATTTGTAACTTTTATCAACTCGTGTTGATATATTTGATATCAGAAGACACTTTGGTGAGATTGTCTATGTCTTCAGAAGCCAACTAAACTAAAAATAATATTTATGTGAAACACACGTTTTAAGAATCGCCATTTTGATATTGCAAAGCCAAAAATAGCTTGTTATCTTGTTTTGAAATGACAGTCTATAGCAATAATGATGCGTCATCAAATTTTAGTTGTAGAAGGTACATTGTGCCGTCAATATCTTATACGTAACATAACCTCCTGTCAATTAAGCAGCTTTTATATAATATCAGTATCGTAAGAACATTTATCGTAATCATTTCATTATCTTAAATGTAATTTAGTTGTTTTATTTCGGGTTCTTTAACATTTTAATACTGTGAATTGTATTCTAAATTCGTAACACTGTCAAAATACGTAACAGTAAGAAATAGGGTGCTTGTGTTTGAATGGCGATGTTGAAATAACGCGTGAATTAATTATATTGCAGTCAGTTTTTTCATGAAGATAAGATGTTTTGAACACTATATCCATAAGAATTATTACTTTATTAGTGAATAGTATGTCTCGAAAGTAAGAAAATATAAATATTTACAATAAACTGACTTCTACGTTTATAAAGGATGACCAATGTCAATGAAATCCTACCAACTTCTTAACAAATATATAAGTGATCAGTGAACAGTAACAAATATTACCGTAGAAGAGCTGTCTCTTTCAGTCACGTGTTTATCTAGTGTAGGGGTACCTCCCCGTTGCAAAATCGGAACACCCGAGTGAAGCAGCGTAACAAATATCCGTTAAAAAATTATTCCTGCCGACGCAGGTCCCACACAGTGATATTCATCAGCAAGACCAATCCGAATGATAGTTTCAAATTCCGAACGTGTAAAATAACACAGACACTACAAATAAGTGGTGGCGCAATTTGAAAAGCTAGACGCAAAAATCGAAAACGTCTCCTTAAACAAATAACATGTACATGAAAAGGTTTGAACATGTGTTACAACATTTCACCTAGAATACTTGAAATCTTCACTAAACTAGAAGAAACAGTCAACCCCTTGTAAAAGTGTGATACTTAAAGAAATAAATGTTCACATGTATCCCTTATGAAGAGTAAAAGACAGAGCCGAAGTATTAATCAAATATTAACTAGAGCTATATGTTTGATAAGTCTGATCCGGACGACAAACCAATTAGCAAAGGTGAAAAACCAAACTGTGGTACTTCTTTGTACTTATTACAAGGAGAAGACTATATCTTCAAAAATGGTCCTTTATTCCATGAATGAGAAAACTTGACATGCATGAAATGTAGTAAATGTGACGAGGATAACATTGACCAAACGGGGGATACACTCAGATCAAGAGTGTGGGTCCATAGTCAGCGAATAAGGGACCCGTCTTGTCAATACATCATACATGCCACTAAATGGGCAAATAGATAGGTGCGCCGGGGATACTACTCCAAACAAGTTTCAGTTGCAAGTAGTAATTTGAATCCTTCCTTTATTGACACCGACTGTCATCAGCATAGTCAACTTGGCTTTAATTTCATCTCTGTCCACTTCAAAGAGTAGGTACGACCATGCCAGGACAGCCAGTTGAGGCCCATGCCGAATGCTGTGTTCCCATACACACCATTCAAGTTAGAGGAATGACATGCACTGTGCAACCAACCTCCCCCGAAGAGGACTGCACAGTTAGTTCGGTATATGTCGTTGTCTCGGTCAATTGTTGTGAACATCATGTTGTTATGATAACTAGTGACGGAGTCGCCTGGAGGAGGATGAACAAATATAGAAGATCAAAAGACCTCTTCTGAAAGGTCTGTGGCCGGTTGTTTAGGTTGAATTTACGGACCAATAATAAGCATTTAATGGAAGGTTAACTTTAACGGGGTGAAAGCCTGTTGCTAGAATCTCCGTTAACGTTAATGGTCCCATACGTCAACAGTAACTTAAACATAAGGAGCGGGGGCACATAATCTCACTAAAGTTACCAGTAGTATTGGGTCCTAATGCTGTTACCATGGCACTCGTCTTTCAGCCTAATTCAGCCTTCATGAATGTGCCCACTCCTAGAGAACCTCTTGTTTTCTATGCGGGTACTAGTCAGGCAGAATGGTGCAGAAAATCAAGTCAACTGTGCACTTTGGGTGAAACGTACCAAACCTGCACAAAGATAGTTTCTGGTATTGTGATTAAATTTAGTCTGAGGGCCAAGACAATTTCGATCCAAGATTGCCGCCAAATTCCAAATGGCCGCCACGTATCTGTTTTTTAATGTTTCTGCATATGTAAATGATCCATTCATGTTATTTGTTTGTTATGGCGGCCATCTTGGAAGGGAAGTAATGTGACCCCTTAGACTAGATTTATTTGAAGACCATAACTCAATGAATAGTAACAAGACTAAGGAAAACAATTCAATTCTAGATAATCAAACGATACCCTTCAGTGACAAATTGGCCGCCATTTTGGATAATGTTTGCTATTGTCAACAATGGGATTACCAACAAATTGTCAGTCATGGTTTTTCTACTCTAAACAAGCCAGATTCACAATCAAATTGGATGATATAAACACGCAGAAACATACAAAAAGATAAATCACAGAGAGGTGAAACACATTGTTTACAATCGATACAAGTACGTAAATAAACCATATGAAATGAAACAGATGGGAGATATATTCAATGTACCATTACATTTCTATATATATATTGTCTCTGAAGGGATATATTGCAATGAAATAATATCGAACCAACTAATAGTTCACAAACCTCGGTCTCCAGTGAAGTCACCAACATGGAGGCGATAGTTTCCAATCTCGTTTTCAATATCGAAGGTCAAATATGTGGCGTATCCCGATTGATCGTCCTGATCACGCATGTCAATCCGTAATTGGACATCATTTTGGGCAGTTAGAATATGGATGACATCGTTCCCTGGTAAACATAAACCTACCTTACTTAGCCATTAACTATTTTTGATATTTTATTTGGCTTTCACACGTGCCGAAATACATGTGCTGATGTAAGTTCAAATAAATTAACTTGACATGCTTATTCATACTCAAAGGACATATACATGATAATAACTTGTTTTCAATGAACATCTAGCAACGACCTTGTACATGTGCAGAAACCGAAACATTACCAAATCTGCTCGTCTCTATTTAAAAAAAATGTGGTTTGCGTCGATACATTAATTCATTAAAAAGCATATGTTTTATTCGTTATTTTACAATAAATCTAAAATCGATTATGTTTAGTTGCATAATTACCTCCCTTGATATTGGTCGGTAAACTCTATACCTCGCTGTTACACACTATGTCGACTTTTAATCACAAACGGAAATAGCTATATAGCCTATATATTTGGAAGGAAATGGGTGAAATATGTATGAACAAGAAGACATAGTCATCAACATCCCCCGCCAGAGCCAAGAAATTGGAAAAAGGGCAATATTTCGAAATAATTGTGCATTACTCATTTTCTTTCCATCAAGGTATGTGTGCCCTCAAGCAACACACCAATTTTGGTTCTTCTATCTTAAATAGTTTCAGAGAAAAACTGTCGACTTTGGAGATACGATGAATAAAGGCCAAAAATACGGAACAAGAGCAATAACCCCGACAAAAATTATTGCACGCTTCTCATTTTCGAACTCCATCAAGGTATTCATGCCCTCAAGCAACCCATCAAATGTGGTAACCCTATCTAAAACGGTTTCTGAGAAAAGATGTCCCCTTTGGAGATACCATGAACAAAGTCCAAAAATACGGAACAAGGGCAATAACTCCGAAAAAAATGATTGCACGCTTCTAATCTTCAAACTCCATCAAGGTATTCATGCCTTCAAGTAACCCATCAAATTTGGTAACCCTATCTTAAACGGTTTCTGAGAAAAGCTGTCCCCTTTATCTCGGACGGACACACGGACGGACGGACGGACGGAGCCCAAACCTATATCCCCCTTCCACTTCGTGGCGGGGGATAATAATAGGCCTTAAGGTTAATCAAGTCGTCACACGGTGTTGTGACAGAGTGTGCGGGACTGTAAAACCATTGTATAATCCGAAGTTCCTTCGGCTGCTCCTCAAGAAAATACGGAATATACAGGGGTGTTACAGCCTGTCAAAACACCGTGTAATAATAAAGAACCTATTAAGAAGCTATGCAAACACATTTAAAACTGTTTACACAGCCAAAAGTTCCCCTCAAGGTCACCGAATCCACGTTTGTATTCAGTCCAGCTCCTTTTGAAGTCGATGGTGTTATCCACGCGTCTTTGGAACACCTGTGAATATTAAACAGGTTTTCAAGATTAAAAAATGACATGATTTTGTGCTTATTGTTTTTAAAGGACAGATGTGTTTTTTCTGCCTTCTAGTTCCAGTCCTACTTGAAGAGAATGGACCATACAGTATGAGAGCATAATTACAATATACAGTCGCTTTGAAAGGAATGATGTATTTAATTGGGATTGTATTAAGATCAATACTTAGTTTACATACTCTCCAATATTCACAACTAAATTCAATTGCAACCAATCAGGACATTCCCTTTCTGCCCTCGATGTCAAGCGTAAAACAGGTTAGGATCGTAAATCTAAAGGGAGTAAACTTTGTGGGAAGAGAATGCGATGACAAGTTTCAAACAAACGAGAATCAATTTGAAGCTGTAAGTTACAATGATGACGACATCCTGTTGTTCTTTCACTCTATTATTTTTTTCAGTAATGGACAGTTGCAAAGCATACTAAAAGCCAAAAGAAACGTTACCCCTCCTGTATTTAAATATCATATGAAATTATGTGCACAGAGGAACCTGGTTTGTTTTAACATTCCACAAGTTAAGCCTTTTATGCTAAAATTACAGACTTGAGATTGTACTGATAATTTTGTTATCGTAATAGTTTCATGGGGGTGCTCAATTTTCCTATTTCCGCTCATAGAAAAATGGATGTCATCTGTTAGTTGTCCAGCAGTTTTGTAAATCATATGCAGCAACGTCTCCAAGATGGAAGCGATGACGCGATCACATCTTGCATCTTGACTACAAATTTGTCTTCCAGGGATCACTTCTCTTAATATTGGTATATATGTGGCTCATGCTACATCACTACACTTACCGTCCACCCGCCGCCACCAGTGGTCATGTCACAGTAGACGTTGAGGGGCCCTGTACCGTCTAGTGGGTTGATCGTGTAGACTCCGTCTGGAGAACTCGGGTCGTTGTTCAGAATATCGGTACAATCCTTAACTGTTCAGATGGATAAAAAAATCATTTTATATTCGATTATTATTTACATTACTAACATTATCGTACATGTCTGACTTAGTTAGATAGGAACAAGATAAGAAAACAAAAATGAGGCCACTAATTAGATAATGGTAGTGTAATATGTTAACAGTAGATCTGGGGTACGGAGTGAAATCAAAGCTAATGGGCAGCTAAAAGAGGATACAAATCGGAAGAAACTATTATGCATCAACATCCACAATCACATAATCCTGAAAACCAAGGTCCTAACAAACGTTTAAGTGTAAGTAAAATATTAAAGAATACTTCTGAAGTTATTGTAAGCCAAACGTGTTTTCTGCGACGACTCCTGGCAACCTTGTGAATAATGCCTTGAATTTGTTGTTTTGACATGGCACAGCAATCAGAGAAACAACTATTCCAATTACACAACCACTGGCTCTGAAGCTGTTCAGGCTTGAAATCATACATACACGCAGAGGCAAGAACATGCAAGATATATCAATCAATGGGAGATATATACAACTGAAACATGATCACATCATGTCACTTCAAGTCACTAATCTTTGTAAAGTTTGTAAATTTTGAAACACTATCTGTTCATGTGTCTGAAAAGTACGGCTTTTAAAAACAATCGTCGTTTTAAATCTCAAGGGAGATAGCAGACTTACAAATGTAGATATAGAGATTATTACCCGAGGAAGTGTGTCATATTACTTTTACGAAACGAGTGTGGATTTCTGTATTGCCCGAGCGAGGTTATACATCAATTTGCACGAGTTTCGTAAAAGTAATATGACACACTTTCGAGTGTAATACTTTCTTTATTACCCATTTTATTCCATTTGTTTAGCGTAAAAATAGTCAGGAAACGACCCACTTCTCTTGCGACGGGAAGCTACAGTGACGTCACGAACAATCGTTTTATGACGTCACAGACGACGAAACAAGGGACGTCGCGGTGAAACAATGGTTGCTAGGCACATGTGCTCATATCAATAATATTAACTCGGTTATTTTCAAGCATATGGGTAATAAGTGGTTTTATGAATTCTACAGGAACGATGTGTCATCGACTTAATTCAAAGAAGGAACATTAGGCTGGCAACAGCTTACTACACAAGTTTCAGGTTTCATAAAAATTCACCTTTAATACCAAACATCATGCCCAAAAACCCATTTGAAATATCAATTTCAGCACCCGTGTGTAATTGTACAGTTATAAATTATGAAGTATCACACTCTCATGAATGAATAGTTTATCTCTTAATGAAATATATCCCTATCACATACATTCACGATCGACTTTATCCGGCAGAACTGTTTTGTTTTTGGCTTTAATGATAATTTGCTATGGTCTTGTTTGCCCCTGAGTGTATCATAAGGTTCATTATTTCCTACTAATTTCAGAAGAAATAATTCGACTTAGCACATCTGCAATGTATAATCCAAATTGGCCAAGATGTGAAAAGACGGCGAAAGCAGATTTCAAAGGACTTTTGGGGGGCTAATGTGTAATCAAATGTTTTATCCCTAGCTGTTGAACAGATGTACAAACTATTTCAGCTGCTTGTGCATTTAGTTTTGAGAGAAGACAATAATACATTTGGCATCATATGGGGCCACCAAAATCACTAAAACTACGATTTTGTAATCCTAATGTGTTCCACAGAAACTGTACACAAGCGTACAGTGTTTAGATTTTAGTTTTGAAAAAGAAATGGAAATAGATGGTTAGAACACGGCCCCCGAGGCACCAAATGTATATTTTATAATCCCAAAAGGAAGAGAGGTATAGGCTTTCTGTGAAAAAGGGGTCAAAATGGTTATTATTACTTCAATTTACTTTGGACTTGATGTTTTATGAACAGGAAAGCTGGTCACATAAACAACGTTCTAGATGTAGTATATTACAGTTTTCATACTCACCAACACGTAATGAGTAGTATATGGACCCCACATCTTCAATACTTGACTCTGTAGAATTAAACTGAACACCATGAGCAGTACACACATCACTCTGTGTGTTGTAGAAGAAGGAGACGCAACCTTCATCCCGAACACAATCACTTCCACAATGGGCTGCTGAATCTCTAGCTTCAGTCCATCGTAAGTTATCAATAATTTTCAAATCATCAAAATATTCTGTCCTTAACAATTCTTTTCTGTACGGACAGTCACAAAAAATAAATGGTTAACTGCAAATCACCACAAAAAGTGTTAACATCTTAATGGCAAAATGAACCTTCTCTTGTGAATTAAGCACTGACTGTGGGACACTGTAACGTCCGAGTGAACACTAAACAAGTGTACAGTTATGACTGAAATACGAAACAACATAATTGAATTAAATACAGTTAACCTGTGAAATATTTAGTGATATTCTATCCACAATTTCTTGTAGTTTCATGTGCATGTCTTGCAATTGCTTATATTCATTGAAATGTGTCCCTATTGTATGTAGGCCTTCGGTAATTTAATCCACAGAGTTGCGATATTTATTCGCCTATAGCACATTCATTGCAACACTTACTTCAATGTTAGTATCGGACGGAAAGGAGTTAAAGTGATTAATTGTAAAGTTTATAAGATACTCTTTCCGCGATTACTGCATTTAAGTATAAATAATATTCTTCTTCAACAGTACCGCTCTAACAAGCCCTTTAACTCATAGGAATATTTTACTACATTCATGTTTCGATGTGAAGTATGACACCTGCAAGGAAACGAACCAAAACCATGTCATACTTACGACGATTAGGTATATTGAATATGTTTCCATGGTGAAACCTGCCTTAAAGTGAGAATACGAACACATCGTAGTTACATGCCAGTAAGTAAACAGATTAAACTTCCTCAATAACACAATTTCAAATGCAAGCCTACTAGAAAGCAACAACAGCAAGAAGATCGCCTATGAAGACACACGTAGAAGAGACAAGATATACCTGGGATCAGACTCCGCACAGGCACTGTTAAATAGTGAATGCTTTTGCGGCCTTAGGTACCTAACTAACCATTTCAACGATAAGAGAACAGGCCCTCGTGGTCTTTTTTACTATTTCAGCGATTAGACAACAGACCCTCCTGGTCTAACTAATCATTTCAACCATTAGACGACAGATCCCCGTGGTCTAACTAACCATTTCAACGATTAGACAACAGGCCCTTGTGGTCTAACTTTCCATTTCAACGATTATACAACAGGCCCATGTGGTCTAACTAAATATTTCATTGATAAGACAACAGCTCCACGTGGTCTAACTAACCATTTCAACGATAATACAACAGCTCCTCGTGGTCTAACTAACCATTTCAACGATTAGACAAAAGGCCCTTGTGGTCTAACGAGCCATTTCAACGATTAGACAACAGGCCCTTGTGGTCTAACTAACCATTTCAACGATTAGACAATAAGCCCTCGTGGTCTAACTAACTATTTCAACGATTAGACAACAGGCCCTCGTGGTCTAACTAATCATTTCAACCATTAGACAACAGATCCCCGTGGTCTAACTAACCACATCAACGATTACACAACAGGCCCTTGTGGTCTAACTTACCATTTCAACGATTAAACAACAGGCCCTCGTGGTCTAACTAACCATTACAACGATTATAGGACATGGCCCTCGTGGTCTAACTAACTATATCAACCATTATACAATTAACATGCCCTTGTGGTCTAACTACCATTTAAATGATTAGACAACAGGCCCTCGTGGTCTAACCGTGTCAACCATTAGACAACAGGCCCTCGTGGTCTAACTAACTACTTCACCGATTAGACAACAGGCCCTCGTGTTCTTACTAACCATTTCAATGATCAGACAACATGCCCTTGTGATCTAACTAACCATTTCAACCATAAGACAACAGGCCCTCGTTTTCTAACTAATCATTTCAACCATAAGACAACATGCCCTTGTGATCTAACTAACCATTTCAACGATTAGACAACAGGCCCTCGTTTTCTAACTAATCATTTCAACCATAAGACAACAGGCCCTTGTCGTCTAACTAACCATTTCAATGATCAGACAACATGCCCTTGTGATCGAACTAATCATTTCAACCATAAGACAACAGGCCCATGTGGTCTAACTAATCATTTCAACGATTATACAACAGGCCCTATCTTGGTCTAACCATTACATACTTTCGTGGAGCAAGATGGAGAGTTACAGCGATATTTAGTCACAACTGTAGTAAAAGGACGTATCTGACAAACATAATGTACTGATTAAGTATTTTTCACATTACATATTGTGTGAGGCGTAGGGTGCAGTCAATACTGTCATCCTGTCGAAGATTATTTTCTCAGCAGCTTTGATCCCTCTAATAAGTTGAAAGTTTGGTTACACGTTGTTATTGTCCATCAAATATTTATACATTTACCTTGACGTAATTGACGACAGCGTATTAATGAACAGTGAGTATTCGATTTCCATACGATTCCAATACACTGTTTACATGAAAGGAACTGGTAGAGCGTGGCAGTGTCACCTGTTCGTTACCACAACAAACCAAAACAATTTTCTTTGAAATAGTGTCAGTAAAGTTTGACATATTGATTTGGAGAAGTAATATTTAAGCTTTGGACAATAATATATGTAACTTGTGATGTGAATGTTGTTATACTATTCAGCATTAAAACAGTAGTCAAGCTAGAGATAGGTATAACTAAATATCAGTTCTGCATTAATGCCCAAATGTCAACTGTTGCGGTCCCCTTGCAGCCACTGACCACGATTCAACTCAAGGCATGTTGTTTCATGACTGAAGTTTTATTCCTTAAAACTCCGTAAAACACCATGCAGGCACTGCACTCATACAAAAGTTCACTTTTGGTACCGACAGGCGAGAAACTGATCATGGACAACAAACTTTCGTAGGGACATAACTCCCAGGCCCTAAACGGCTAAACCAAAACAATTTAACTATAATCAAATTAAATTAATTTTTCCAAATTGTCCCCCGAGGCATCTGCAACCACCAACTTCACAGTTCTCACGTGGTCATCAGCACTGGTGACAGTCTCGGTAACTCTCGCTAACTTCAATCCATAGCGAGAAGTTTTGTCGTCTTTTAGGATCGCGATATCTCCTTCAGGACGGGCGTGCCCATTTTCGACGGAAGGTTTTGGGGTGTATTTTACGCAACCTACACCAACATTGATCTGATAAATAGAGAATCTCACCTAAGTGTCTTCTGATATCAAATATATCAACACGAGTTGATATATTTGATATCAGAAGACACGAGAGTGAGATTCAATTTATCATCCAAAATCATTCTTCATTAGTTTTGAATGAAAAATGAACATATCTGAACACAAAACTGCCATTTGGCTTCCCGTGCTGTGATGTTATAGCATTGTGACGTCATCATGATTATGACGTCATAGCATTGTGATGCCATTGCTTGATGATTCAAAATCATTGTGATGTAATGTAGCTGACGACAACAGGGCATTGTTCAAAATCTACTGTCAAAGTGATATCTTCTAGGAGATATCGCTTGATCTCATACAAGCGATATCTCCTGTGGAACCCAGTTTTGGATGACAAATGCTGCACACGCCTCCATCTCCATTTTGAGTTCATATCAGCACGCTGAAACACACCAAATGATGGAAAGAGTACTTCATTGTCACAAAGTGATTTGCGGTTAACTCTTCTAAACGTGTCGCATCATTTAGATTGTCCATCGTAAGCGGCCTACTATTGACAATTGGCATGACTTCAGACATCAGGGTACGATTCACCATCAAGCTGTGTGCTAGTTCGATCTAGCAGAGATGCAATAACACTTCTCACACTACTAATCTGCCTTTCCCATACCCCACCCATATGACTAGCCATTGGGGGTTATGTTCTGTTTCATAAGAAATTCATTTACTGATGAGAGGTCTATTTGTGACTCCTCAAGTTATTCATAGCCCCTACAAAATGTGTCCCTCAGTCACAACGGAGTTGTCGAACCGGGCCTCTGAATGCTAGAAATCGACTAAGAGCGCAGATGAAGGAATCGGTCGTCAGTGAGTTTGTGGTTTCTATGTGGATTGCCCGACATGTCATGCATGTAAATCTAGATCGCTTTAATTCTCTTCTACCTTCTTTTATGTAAAATAGGCCGAACAGATCTACAGCGCTGTACATCCCGAAAACAAAACAAAACCAATGTAGGGAGTGCAGATTTTTTTAATCTAAAAGGCGACGCACATTCTGTGGTGACAGACTCACGAGTGCCCCCTAACTAAACAGTCTTTGGGTCACAAACAAAGTCCAACCTTATTTAAAGGAAAGTACAGTACATCAAATAACATCATCTACACGATTTTTTAATTACGATGATTACAAGGCTAACCTGATGCGGACAGGGATAAAAGAAACGTTTTTCAATACTAGTTTCCTTCTTGGATCTGTAAAGCTAAGTGAAACATAAGTAACATAAGTGAAATGCTGAAATGCATTATGATATAAAAATGTTCACATGTATAATATTAATCTAAATTCCTATATGTGAATACCATTGTGTGAGACAACAGTAACCATGACACAACACATCAATTGCACATCTTATTAACATTAACTTGACATCTACAGATATATGTTTACTGATAAGTGTAAATTAAGTTATGTCCATATTCTATTCTAACTATAATACTGGCAATGGTGATAAGAACATTCTACGATGGATATAAACACGAAGATTTAATTATTTAACAGAGACACATTGGGACTACAGGGCTCTGTAGCACACCAGGGTTTATATTGTTTAATGATGAAAACTAAAACAGATTGTTCTCAATATAATGCAAAATCCTTAGCCCTGACAAAAATCAGTCTTGAAATTGTCAGTGCACAATAAAAACATGACTTGACACTAAATTTTGATAAAGTTAGTTGTCCAAGTATCACTATTGCTGCAAAGACATTGTAGAAAAGGCGATCCTCTCAAGTACAAGTACAACCCCTTGACATCTTTTATCAGTCATTAAAGGGTCTTTTCGTTCTGGAGAATAATATGAAATAGGTTTTGAGGTTATGGCCTGTGAGACCCTTATTTTTGGCCACTGGATCACCAAATCTACAATTTAGAATCCCCATTGGCCAAGGAGTCTATACACACAATTTCAGCGCCCCAGTGGTCCTGGAGAAGAAGACGAAAATGTGACGGACGGACGGACGCCGGACGCCATGCCGTAAGCCCATCGGACCTCTCAGGCCTGATGACAGAAATAGTTGATGATAATGATACCTATTAATTAGTATTGCCTTAAAGCTGATGCAAGGATTAACACGCAGAAGGAGTTACGCCTTGAATCTAAGCTTCATCTCCGTCCATTTTAGGTTAGAAAAATTACCATACCATCTAAACCAGGTAATACCATCAGTACCCAAACCTTCGCCATAGAGGCCATTAAGGTTAGCTTCATGGCATCCATTGTACCACCAGGCACCACGATATTCAACAGCACAGTGAACCGCATGTTTGTCATTGTCCTGATCCTTTGTAGAGAAATTATTACCATTGTGGTAACTCATTGAATCTCCTGGAATATTGCAAAACGACAACATTAGTTAGACAGAAAGTTACTACATAAAGAGTTGGTTGGAAAAGTGATATTTAAACCTGACTAATAACTCGTACAAATGTACACCGTTGTGTCAATGTATATAACGTGATTATAACACATCTTACCATAACTTTAAGAAATAATCAGATCTAATGACTGATGTAAAAATGAGAAATATGGATATGCTTTGCCTAGCAGCGTTTGTAAATGTGATAACCTTTAAATGTTTGCATAAGGGGCGAGAATAAAATATACCAAATTTGGTGATTAAATAGGGAATCTCATCCAAGTGTCTTCTGATATCAAATATATCAAAACGAGTTGATTAAAGTTACAAATTACAATATTTTAACTTTAATCAACGAGACACGAGGATGAGATCTTATTTATCATTCAAAATCATTCTTCAACAATTATTATCAAAAGACATATCTGAAACACAAAACTGCAATTTATCTTCTTCAGTTGTGAGGTTATAGCATTGTGACGACATCACCATTGTGACGTCATAGCATTGTCAACAGTGTTCTCAGTGATGTCAAAGATTGATGATGACATTAACTGATGATGTAATAGGATTATGACGATTTGATTGTAGCGATATCTACAATTTAGATATCGCTTGTAGATATCGATTGATCTCACACAAGCAATCTCTACTGTGGGAGTCAGTTTTGGATGATAAAATGGCAACAACGCATGTAAGTTGCCACGTCAATGCGATAACAGGAAATGCAATACTGACCCCTATCATGGTACAATGGAGATACACATTGTGTTTGAAAATCAACACGAATAACGTAATTATATGAGGTCTGGATTATTCAGGCCTCAAGATGACACACGTTCAACTTGAACTCGGAGTGATTAAAATTCTGTTTCATGCCACAGTATGTTTTATGTCCTGATTTAGATCTTACCTCTGTTCCCACTGAATCCTGACACTGTCAGACGGTAGAGAGCAGCTTCATTCTCCACTCTGAAGGTGGAGTACGTGGCAACACCTGATTGGTTGTTATAGTCCAACATGTCAATCCTCAGTCGGGCGCCTTCTCTACTCGTCAGCCGGTTTAACACATTATTTCCTGGATAAAAAATACATTTGAAATTACCTCCGCAATAGGATATGTACTATGGATATTTTTAATGAATTCGGACTTAATGTTACACAAGGATATTGTCAAGAGGTGATACAGAGTCTCATTGACTTATTCCAACAGTTTTGGAAAACATTCAGGGACTCCTATTCAACATAACACAAATTTTTCATTAGCTGGTACTGCACTATATTCTTATCACACCACGTTTAGTGGGTGGGATGAGAAGTTATTGTTTACCGTCCTTGGTCAATATTGCAGCCATCAGCGGCGAGATATTCAAGTTATTTGCTTAGTGTTAAACGAATTGCAAAATCAAACAAGAACGGCACGAATACCGTAAGACGTCAGCAAATTAAAATTACAACGTTAATTAAAAACTGATTCAGGAACATTAGAACTGTTAATTTATCAAAAGATATATTGTTTTGGAAATACCTTAAAGGTGGCGTGTGGTGCTTCATGGCCGCTTTCGGAATTCATTAAAAGCGATTCCAATTTGACAACATTTAACTCGATTATGAATTTTGGAAATCGCTGGATAAATTACGTATATGCAGCTTTTTAACACACCACCACATTATGACCGTCGGACGAACTGAAACAGGCAGATACGCTTTATTGTCCACATCAGCCTTACCTGAAGATACCATATTCATCAAAGTACCTATACATTGAGAAATGGAAAGTGCTGGATAGTAAGTTTCCCTGATGATATGTGCAGTGTCCCAACCATGTAGCTTTGACATCATCACGTAAAACACTAGTTTCTGAATACATAACCTACCAATCCATGTGAGTGAATGTGCTAGTTCCTGGTTACGTTCGCATTGCACAAAGAGTCAATCGAAACCCATCCTGCTAAATCGAGGAGTGAGGCCGTGGGAGTAACTGAAGCACTTCATTTTAAGCGGTGTCCTCAACTACCTGGCCAGCAGTAAAACGATATATCCTTAATTACCCCTTGACTTACTTACATATAGAAACCCATTCGTAATAAGTTGATGTGAGGTTTTGATTTTGGTAAATGCAAAATGGGGGTTATAGGCTTTTTTTTTTTTACAGTTTTACAATTTTACAGTTTCACTGATGTATGATTCCGGTGCATTCATCGAGGGATTTAGCAATAAAATCGTAGACGATGGTAGTTCGTGTTTGAAATCGGTAATCCTTTTTAATACACAATAATTTAAAACATGAATGAATTAAAAAAAAAAGGGAAAGTAAATTTAATTTTATCAAATGCTGAGTCTATATAATTATGTAGGCCATATTGTTTGACACCGGGCAATCGATTATGAAACTCGGCTGTCGTTCGCGCTTAATGGCAACTGAGCATGCGCAAGTTTACACTCAAGTGAGTCAAAACGCAGCCCTTATGGGCTATAGACTCTATTTCTTGATTATATGTGTATACATTACCTACCAAGCCAGAAATTCCCCTCCATATCTCCAAAACCGGTTCTGTACTCATCCCAACTCCTCCAAAAATCGACGGTAGAGTCTTCTCGTCTTTGAAACACCTTAAATATCGATATCAAGTGTCACGACATGATACATTATGTATTCCCAACGACGTATTCTCGGAGAAGACAAGGCTAATCATAGATGATAAACTTCTTTATTTGACAATGACGAAGTTTCGGTACAGATACTTAAACCGTCATCAATCATAATATGGGAAGGATGATAAAAATAAATAAATGATAATGAGATAACAAATACAACATGATGAGAAAGTGGTAGTGTACTACTCGGAGATTAATGAGAGAAACCAGAGTGAGTTAAATGGATTAATTGTTTGTGGATTTGGTGGTTAAAAGCTGAATGTTAAAGAACGAAGTTGATCATCCATAAATATCCTTCCCTTCACTGTAACTTTTAGAATTGCTCTCAAGCAATTCTCTATTTCCATGACCAGAAGTGATTTAAATATTTGATTTATTTTATTTAAATTACGAAGCGCCTTAATTATTATTATTAGGATTTAAGTAAAGCAGTCTGAATAAATTCTCTCTATCCCTTATATGGTCTGACTCACTGCTGATTTTAACATTAAAACACAATTTGTCCAAAACTGGTTGCTGCATTTTTTAATGCACAGTGTACAGGTATCGAGTTTTATGTATACATATGTTACATATGTATGCTTATACTTGAAAGAAAAGATAAGAACCACCCTAATATTATTAATGGACCTTTATATAAACTTCAAAATACTTCAATAACTAAACCTGAGGTTATCCCAGCTAAATATTGCTACTATATATTTGTAAGATGAAAGAGATTTACCGTCCATCCAGCGCCATCAGTGCATGATGTTAAGTAGGATGAGTTTATGTATACCTATTATGTATATTATTAATGGGCCACTATATAAACCACAAAATACTGTAATAATAAAATAAAAGTTGTCGTTATCTTTGAATATTTGTGTTGAGTGAAGGAGAGACGGGACCTAGAAATTGAACTCGCTTACAGCAACATTTTGTGACAACAATTTATTGTAAGTCTCAAAATATATGGATTACATTATTTTGGGCATAGGCTTATCTGTACACTAACGGGGAGCGTTTAAATTTACCGTAAAGCCTTTATAACTGTTGTTTTACGACATGCTGCATAACTTTACCTATATTCGCGGTAAATATGTTACTACGTGTATTATTCGAATTACATGCGTATCTCAAGTTAGTGAAGAATTTAAATAGCCTGGTTTAATCAACTGATAGTTATTCTTTCACCGTGCACTCTTAGATTGATAATATGTTCAATAATGATTACACGCTAGGCCATCAAAGTTACACTTGAAATCATCAAAACTGACGTGACGTCAGGTTTTTATGTTTATGTAGGTAATTTTAAAAAGTACGTTAAAGTGATGAAATATGTTCGGGTACCCCCTATTATTATTTCTGAATTCGTTTGTTCATTTAACTGCGCAAATCATATTAAAGTTTTAGCAATATCTAAAATATGTGAGTTAGTGACAAATCCTGTTGAACATGCGAAACAAGATGATAAAAATGCCGTTTTTAATTAAAAAGTGATTTATTTAATTTTGTTTCTCCTTGCAGCGTCATTAATTTTCAAAATATAGATTTGCTATACATCCCCGTATGTGATTGGAATGTATCTGAAAGGAGTTTATTCGTTGACAGCGAGCGCTTAATTTAAATCCCCTTAATCAGTCAAAAATGACGTAATTTGCCGACGGGTGTATTATTATTAATGCCGATAACTCCTATAAATTATCTTACATTTCTGGATAAAAGACATAATAAACTTGCTATTTTGAAAAGTAAACGAATTCTAAAATATTTGATTTCATCGTCCCATATCTCCTTAAGTACTATTTGTAAGTTTCAAAAAGAGATACCGTCCATCCAGCACCATCAGTGGTCATGTCACAGTAGACTCTGACAGGGCCTTTACCATCAGCAGGTTTGATGAGGTACACTCCGTCTGGAGAATCAGGGTTGCTTCTCCGTATCTCACCGCACTCACGTCCTTCTGCATTCAAAAATAAAATTGTTAAAATCATTTATAGTCTCATATTGGAAAGATTCCAAAAACAATCAACAAAATGAAACTCACCAAGAGTGTAGTACAGAGATCCTACATCTGCAACAGTGTCCACTGTGGAGGTCAAGTGAACAGAGTGGGCAGTACACACATCACGTTGTTTGTTGTAGAAGAGGGAGGAACAGTCCTTGTCTCGGACACAATCTCTGCTACAGGCCGCTAAAGATCCGACCCCGGATTTAGACCAAAGTGACGATTCAGTGTTGATTTTGTTTGCTAAGAAATGTTGCTTTATCAACTTTCTTTTTGTTGTGCACTGAAACAGACCTTGTGTAAAACAGCAAAATATGACCAAAAGAAATGAAACCCAAGTAAGTGATTCCATAACCACCACTGTCTAATACAAACTTCAAAAGTTGACGGTCTCTGAGCTATCTAGTCATGTATAAAACCTAACTTAAGATCCCTATCTCCTTATTTCCAACATCCAATCAGTTGTCTTGTTTATGTTTGTCGAGAATGTGGTTGTTGTCAAGTAAACAACTATTGTAACCAGCTTCATATGTTGAGCATAAATAATAAAATAAATACTCTACAGAGAAAAAGGTTTTATTAATTGGTCATTAGAGGCACACGTTGGTTAGCGCCTTTTTACAGGAAAATACAGAAATCTTTCTAACGATTTGTTATTTGATCAAATAAGTTAATTTTGAAACTTAAAATCATAACAATTGTAAATCCTCCCCTATATTTAAATCAATGGAATTAAAACCACTATATCATTGTTATGATATTGATTCGGACTGGGAAGACTCTAACAACTGTCAAAACTATCTAAGCGTAGCATTTCCTTCCATTCATCAACGGGCAATTATACGAAGCTTCAGCAGGAGCTGCCGAAGCATAACTTGAGTTTGCAATCCGAGGTAAGATAGCGAACTCTTCATGCACGGAGATACAAAAACAGTATCAAGGATGTTCCTAATATGTCTCGATATCGTACTTAATAGCCGACTCTTAATATTTATGCACAGCGGTGACCTAGATATCGAAAACGAGGCTAAGCCCGCAAGCTTCCAAGATGGCAGACGAAAATGCCGTGATGCAACGAGAGAATCCGACATCGTATTTCATGAATAGCTTTACTACTAACTCACGAAAAGTTTTCTACTTTTGCACAAAAGTTTCTTGCTGTTTTCTGAATTAGTCCGTGTTTAATTTGACAACGGTGATTACAATTTTCATTCATAAAGTGCCTTGCTGAAAAGTCAAAGCATCGTGGAACGTTGATTCGCAGATATGAGTACTTGTCAAATATCTCAAATTTGTACAAAATCCATGTGATATTATACGATAAGAAGCACAATTTTACGTTGGAAATAGATTTTGTGTTTTTTTTGGAACAATCTATTATCATCTAGTTATATTAATGATTGATATATTCGTTTTTTTTCTGCCGCTCCTACGTAATCTCTAACATTCGATCAACTTCCGGGAGGCTTGCAATCTCACAATGGGTCACTTGTGCAACTTTCCTACATAAACAGGTTTATTATCCCCCGCCGCGCGTTTAGCGCGAAGCGGGGGATATAGTATTCGGCTGCGTCCGTCCGTACGTCCGTACGAAATGGAATAACTCAAATACCATTCACTGGATTCTTTTCATATTTTGCATATGGGTTCATCATAGGAAGAGTAATGTTCCTACAGTAGTTTGAGACCTTGACCTTCATTTCAAGGTCACAACGAGACTTTGTCATTTTACCCTTGTCAGCGGGATATCTCAATAACCATTCGCTGGATTCTCTTCATATTTTATACATAGCTTCTCCAAGGCAAGACGACGGGTTGATTAGATTTTGGTGACCTTGACATTATTTTCAAGGTCACAGCGGAACTTTGAAGTTTTCAACATGTTAATGTACATGTAAAGCTTGTCAGCGGGATATCTCAAGAACCATTCACCGGAATTCCATCATTTCTTGCACAAAGCACCTTCTAGGGAAGACGACCGGCTGAATAGATTTGGGTGACCTTGACATTATTTTCAAGGTCACAGCAGAACTTTGAATTTTTCAACATGTTAATGTACATGTAAAGCTTGTCAGCGGAATATCTCAAGAACCATTCACTGGAATTCCATCATTTCTTACTCAAAGCACCTTCTAGGGAAGACGACCGGCTGAATAGATTTGGGTGACCTTGACATTATTTTCAAGGTCACAGCAGAACTTTGAATTTTTCGACATGTTAATGTACATGTTAAGGTTGTCAGCAGAATAACTCAAGAACCATTCACCGAAATTTCATTATATCTTACAAAAAGCAAAAGGACTGATAAGATTTTGGTGACCTTGACATTATTCTCAAGGTCACAGTGGAATTTTAAATTTTTCGACATGTTGATGTACATGTGTGTAATACTTGTCAGCGGGATATCTCAAGAACCATTCACTGGAATTTCATCATATCTTACACAAAGGGTAGATTAGATTTTGATGACCTTGCCATTTTTCTCAAGGTCACAGTGGAACTTTGACTTTTTTAACATGTTTGACGGTCAATTTTGCTGATCTTGACATTATTTTTAAATTTTGAAGTATTAATTTGCGGCGGGGGATCATGTCACCTTAGTGACAACTACTTGTTATCTATGTCATATATCTATATAAAAACCAAAATAATAATATTCATCAATTTGATAAGTTTCTATTTACGAGTTCACGCGCTATACAGACCGAACGGATTGAACTTTTTCGATAGCCACGGTTACGCGCGCTATCACCGCAATGAAGCAACGGGTTAAGCTCGCTGTCACTGCAACGTATACACTGATAGCGCTGAACCTTTAACCCAGGTTACCGCTATCACTGCATTTATACTACGATACCATAACCTGAGGCCCCGTGATACAGCAACGGTCATTCTAAAAAACAAAATTAGTTCAAGGAGATTTTAATTGACAACAAATTGATTTCAATGATGTTCAAACATATGTATAGGTAAATGTTTCTTTGCTACTCTCGAATGTATAAGATATTTTGAAATTATGTTGCATAACGTTGAAGTAGGTTATCCCCAAAATATAGAATGTCATTATTTAAGCGTTACATTAGATACTCCATTTAATGAAATCACGCATGTTAAGCAACTCAGTGTACATCATTGTACAAGGAATTAAAGTGAAAGCAATAAAGAAAAAACAAATAATAGATGAATAAGATAATTAGATAAAATCATTTAACATTTGCGTGCTGAAAGGAAAAAAGGTATTAGGACTTCTGTTGGTTCAAAACGCAGTTTTAAATATCTCCTTCAAGAAGTATGTTAGTTTGACAAATTCAACGTTAACATGAAAGACATGAGGTGGAACAGACAGCAATTATATATAATTTCAAAACTGTTTAAACATTTTAAAATAAGCCCTAAAATAATATTATTTTGTATACTCAGTCGTCATAAAAATGAACTTTGATTAACTCGTAAATACCTAGGTCTTCAAGATTTCCACGGTGACATTCGTCCACATTTTTTATTGAAGAATGTCCTTTGACAATGATCCAAAAAAGATTGTGTAACACCTGATCGATATTAACTCAATCGTCTGAAAATAAAACAATTAGTTATTGAATAATAGGTTTGTTTTTAATCAATGCATATTTGTAGACCCGTTATCTCCAATATTATATATCTGTTGACGCATAACTGTTTTAATTGCGTATATAGTAGGCTAAAGGTATTGAACTTTCTTTTTCTTTTTAAAAAAAAAAGCAAACCCACATGCATCTAGACCTCTTCACAATGTTTTTCTTTGTTTCTTTTGCATTTACAAAATGCTGTGTGTTTGGATTAGCTCATGACCATTTGTACATGTAAACTATGTTCAGTATAATTAGTATTTAGTTGTTGGTTATGGAGTAATAGTCTTCTAATAACTTTCCTGAACGTCGAATGTTAAAAAAAGGCAATTCTCGGAAACCGCAACCGATACACGGTGATTGATTTAGACAATAATTAACGAGTGACGGGGAATGACAGATTATCTTTCCCGAGTTATATCATTTGAGTAATTCTCGAGCCTTGGCGAGAGAATTACACACAATTGATATAACGAGGGAAAGATAATCTGTCATTCCCCGTCACGAGTTGGTTATTGTTTATATTACCCATATGACAAATTAAAGTAAAAACGCGAATATTAAAAGCCAACAGCTTCCCTAAAAAGGACCCGAGAAGGAGATGAATCTCCAAATCCATACGCGTGTGAAGTGGATTCACTAATTACGTACCTATCCTTGTTTACTCCGCGCGATTAAAATGTCCCCTGCTATAATGTCTTTCACAATAAAAGAAAGATGTGGTTTTAGTTGAAAGTTTTGTATTTCTCCCAATTACTATCAATCCATGATGATACGTTGCAACATCAATATCAAGAGGTTTGCGAAGCTCAAAAAGCAAGTCGGCTCAAACCGAAAAGCCCTGTGACGTTACAATCAACACTGTGACGTCATAACCGCTCGCGCCTATGACGTCATTACATTCGAACGATCGCCGTCGCTCTTGAAGCTTTCCGTGGTTATAAAGGCAAACGCTGGTTTCTTTAAATTTCGGACAATTTAACTACTTGCTCCGACATTTGACGCGTCGGTACATGTACGGAACCCATGTTTCAACTACGGGGAAAAATGTTAAAATGCAGAAGAAAGATGAATGAAGTAGTTCCGGCAACCAATGGAATTCTTATTTTTCTGTAACAGCCAATCAAAAGCCAGGAAAAGGTGTAACTCCCGTGTGACTTACAGAAAATATATTACCCTGTGTCCGTCTTCTCATATGGGTAATATTTCATATTCCTTACCTAAAAATAATATCTACTTTAAAATGAGCTAATGATCATGTTTTATCTTCATCAGCTGTCCGTTGCCCCATGAATTTTTTTTAGTAAAAATGTGCTTTTCTTCATATAAAATGCATTAATTATACATTCGTGTACAATAGGCCCCTATTCTTCAAAAGTGATTATTTAAATTATTACAAACTTAATTAATATCTCATATAGATGTTGTTTTCAAGAACTTATTGTTTTACGTTTTGGTTTTCTCCCCCTTTTTAACTTAATCGGGCTTATATATAATATGTCTAATGTCCTCTTTTGCGGATTAGCGTTTCCGATAAGCAGTACTCGAAATCGCGTTCCGCTTCCTCAAAGGACCAATTCCTACATTTAAAACTTCCGGTTCCGTTGCCATTCTAGCGGTAATTTTGGAAAAACAACCGAAGTCAGCAACTTAACCTTTCATCGGACATGCCTTTTGTAAGTATTTGGTTGAAAAACACTTCAGTTTATGTATTCTATTTGTGACATTTTATTTTGTTTGTAGATCATAATGTTTTCAATATTTGGTAACGGGGAAATAACCATTTGTCGAGTAGACCGGTCTTTGTCTCCCCCTCCCCCATTTGACCGTATAAAAGCTGTATTTTTTAATGGCTTCCTGGACGCCAATTTGTGACGCGAATAATCAGTTAAATTTAGAATATAACTGATATTTCATTATAGTAGTTTATAAATAAATCTATTCCCCACAATATTTATTTGTATTGATGCAAACAAACATAAACAAATGTGTTGTCAAATATTATCGGAAATATATGTATATAATGTCTTGGGCAATAAATGGTCGGTTTTTAACTTAAAAAACCATGTAAGTTGACAGCTGGTCTGGATCCACTATGGCAAATCTGGGCAAAATACAGGGAACACAGGACAAGTAGGCTACCACAAACTCGGCCAATTCGAGGATGAGCATGTGTAGTTGAAATTTGGTTAAAGAAAATAGCTATCGCTTCAAAACTTTAACCGTTCTATCCTTTCTTCAATATATTGTTTATAATTTTCATTTCATTGGAATTAAGATGTTTGCCATAATACTATTGTGAAAATATAATGAAATTGTCAGTGATTATTTCCATACTGTCCGAGCGTCAGGTCCTTGGGGTTCTCAAATTATTCTCGTGCAAATACAACGGACCTCAAAAGTGTAACTGGACCAATAATCAATAACGTTATGATATTTTCAGTGATCCATTCGACATACTTAATTAAAGACTTAGACTTAACACTGTTGTTTCAAATTATAAAGGCCATTGTTTGATTGTCATTTCTTTCTGTACAGAAAAGTATCAGAAAACGGAAGATACCTCCTATCAAGATCATCTATGAAGTGGACGGAAAAAGACATGTGCATCATGCACAATATCCAATGTTTCGACCAAGTGAATCCTCATTTTCAGGATCAGAGGTAGGGTAAAATCATCAAAATTTCAGTCAATGATTTTTTTATTCTTGGGCCACAAAAACTCGCTCTTTTATAGAATATACCCATGTAGGTAAAGAAAATGTATTAGTTAATAGTATCTGAGCACCTATATATAAATATGTCAATAAATGCAGGTAATTCAGGCAGATATAAGGTGTAATGTGATGCATTCTTTACCTTCTGTCATGATAATAGTTACCTTTTATAATGTTTTTATATTTTAGATTATCGAAAATATGATTTCCAATGACGAAGACAAGGCACCACTTATTCCCGAGACTGACACACATCAGGAGAGAAAAGGAAAGATGACAGCTGCCTGGGATCTTCACTTCACCTCTCTAATGACCGCATCCACAGAGATAGAGTTTCCCTCTACACACACATGCATGAGCTGTGGGATTGAGGACCATGCAATATTGATGTGTCGGGATTGTTTCCCACACTCTTTCATGTGCTCAACTTGTTTTAGTACACACCATCAATTTAACATCTTACACAAGCCACTAAGATGGAATGATGAGGTAATACTGAATTTTAAGGAATACCATAATTTCTTTTGAATTATTTACCGAGTTAATTATTAATGTGTAAATATAAATTGTTATGATTTATATATTGTAACAGTGAACTGTATATATATGCAAACACATTTTTAACATCTTTTATGGGAAAAACATTATTGAGCGTTTTACTCTTGACAGGATCATACTTTCAAGCCCTTGCTGTATGCAGAAGAACCCGTTGTGTTAAGAGTTGACCATCCTAATTGCAGCACGTCCTACTTGAGAAGTATTGTTGTGATTAATAATGAAGGTTTGTTACTTGTTACTAGAAAATGTTATTTATTATGTTCTAATGATATTAGTTCATTGATAAAGATCTATAGTAAGGGTTCATATGTTAGTCCTTTAATAGTCCAGCTTACAATTTACAATATGAAAAATACCCATTAATTCAATGCTTGTTTAATTGAATTGATAAAGATATATTTTCAATGTAACTTTGAAATGTTTACATATTTGTTAACAATGCAATCAGAGTTTTATTTATAAAATGTAAGATACTGAACATTAACAATTCTTCAAGATGAACTTTAAAAAATATTTGTCATCGTTCTGTCATCTTGTGATGAAATTCATATCTTCATTTAATTCCTTTAATTTCTTACAAATAATTTTTCACTTATTCATTATTCTAGCATATTTTATTAAGGGATACAACATGATTCATAGACTATTGAAAATCCTTTACATTAATTTTTTCTAAGATGTCTTTACTTCCTTTTAGGCTTCCAAAGCAGAATTCTATTCAAATTTTGCAAGTGTGAATCAGAAGTTGCAACTCTTGTTCGCCACGGCTTTTGGTCATCGTCTCCAGCTAATCCAGCCGTGGCTATCCACGTCAGTGTGATGGAATCTCTGAGGCTGTTAGTTGTTGAGTGTCAACTCAGTATACGCAGTTTCTTTGAAGCGCTCAGGTGGAAAAACATTGACAAAATTCAAAATGTCATGGTAAGTGTTCAAGTTTTCAGACTAAGACAAACAAATTTACACAATGGAAAATGACACAAAGGTATACATACCTTTTGTAAAGAAACAAAAACTGAGTCACAGTGGATCAAAGATAGCTGTGTGTGTACAGCTCACTATAAAAGTACCCCCTGTATTTAATGTTAAATTTATTATATTATATTAAGATGATTAGAAATTAAACAGACAATATATAGCGACATTTATAGAGGATGTTCTAGTGTTTTTTTATATTATTATTCCTTGTTATGCTAATATACAGTCCATTTGAAACGTTAGTTTTGGTTTTATTTTAATTGTGTTAGAATTGTCAATGTAAAACCACCATGCATATATTTAAAGAAAATCAGTTGAGAAATTAATTTTTAAGGCCCCATTGATCAGTCTGATAATTTATGATTTGTTATATTTTTTTGTATAGAGATGTGACGATAGATAGGACTTTCAACTAACTCCTATAATCACTGTGCCTATAGACCATTATCGATAGTAATTTTAATGATTGATAGTATCAGTAGCACGGGTAACTATCAATAATTTTAATAGTTTTGTCAATTCAGTCGTTAACTTGAATCTAAAAAGGGAAATTCACAAACAAATGCTGGGCTTAGATTTTGAAAATGCTTGAACACTCTATAAACAGATCACTGAGAGCTTTACAACTTGAAAACTAATTGGATATGTCATTGACAAATTAGTAGTTTTAAAGTTGTAATTTCATATTATAGACAATAAACGCTGATTATACTTGAATTTGTTTAACTTCATTTATTGATATTTGCAGATATATTTACATTTTGAAATAAAATGTGAGTAAAAAATTGGCAGCGTCCTATTTGCCCTGAAAACTCTTCCTTGATACATTGAATAAAAGTTGTAATTCAATCATTATTTAAAGAATGGTATCCTTCATACTTGCAGATCATCAAAGAACTTTATCGCTGTGTATCTGGTGAATGCTTTGAGATGTACAGACGATATGTTTATACAAAATCTCACTTGCATCATCTCTGCCCAGAATTTGATGACGGCACTAAGTGCCCAGCATGCCCTACAGACCAAGTAAGTGAACAGAAAACATATGAATGAGAGACTAGTTCTTCTTAATTAGCTGGTTAAAAGATGGTGTTAACCCTATTAACATATTTTTCATTCTTCTGCCATCTTCGAAATACCTCTTACATAGGTTTTCATCTGTAAATGCTTGTACGATTTGTCTATACTAACTTATAATTTGATAAACCAACCATACAGAATTATTTATCTAGCACTATCATGACATAAAAATAAAGAATTATCTTTCCACAGGATGAAAAAACTATTTTCTCCTTTGATGCAAACTTTGGATTGGTTCGGAGGAAAGCTGCAGGAACTTCAGTGAAAGAGCCTTTTCACTCGGGACACTTCTTCTTGGACCAAGTCAGGGTCGACAAGTTCGTTGAAAATTATCAGGCAAAAAATACTGAAAAGGTATAAACAAAATTTGATTTTCAATAAAATGGTATAAGTTTGAAAACACTGGAATTTGTTAGACTATATTTTCTAAAGAAAAGATCAGAATAAAGAAAGTAATGACTTGTATTAGGAC